>QGMI01000018.1:0-118838 GCA_007821535.1 Lachnellula occidentalis | reverse complement strand
GCGCAACGACCCCTCAACCTCCACCATAAAACACTACATCGCCCTCGGCAAAGCCTACGCAACCTTCTACAAAACCGGCGCCAAAGCAATCTACACCAACTTCCGCGCCTCGCAAGGCATCCAAGACCTCGTCGACACCAAACACGACTCCTCAATCCCCACCGCCGTCTCGGCCAACGCGCTCACTCGATCCGAATTCCAGCTCCTGTACCGAAACTGGCATGATATCAAGCGTGTCCCGATCTTCGGTCTGGTGTTTATAATATGTGGGGAGTTTACGCCCTTGGTGGTTATTGCGCTGAGTAGTGTTGTGCCGTGGACGTGTCGGATTCCAAGGCAGATTGAGGCTGATAGGAAGAAGTTGGAAACGAGGCGCGGGATTAGTTTTCGAAACCTGATTGTGGAACCGCCGACTGAGAAAGGGGTAGGTGCGTTGGAAAGGATGCAGGTGCTGCATATTAGTTGGAGTTTGGGACTTAGTAGTAGTGCGTGGGATTGGCTGGGGGGACAATATCCGGGGCTGCCGACATGGGTATTGAGGAGGAAGGTCGCAAGTAGTGTGGAGTATCTGGAACTGGATGATAAGCTGTTGGGAGACCCGAAGAGAGTGGATGAGTTGGAGGTGGAGGAAGTGAGGATGGCGCTTGTGGAAAGGGGTGTGGATGTTCTGGGGAAGTCTTCGGAGAGTCTGAGAGCTGACTTGATTGCATGGTTGAAGTCGAGGGAATCTGCGCCCGTGGAAAAGTTGCTATTGACTAGGTACGCTTCACTCCTACTTTTCACGTTACAGGAACTAATCAAGCATAGACCATCTGTTTGGCCTGTAAAACCACAGTATCTGAGTGACAAAAGTTCTTAAATCTAGACTATGTACAAAAGTGTAGAATATGCATGGGCTGTACGGCATAGAACGGCGCTTGGAAAGGTGGATGGCGAGTCGTGAAATTCGGCATCCAGTATTCCAGTATCAAAAGGAACTCTTCTCTCTTGATGTACCATAGTAATTCTACAAAAAGTTATGCCTCCCTCTCAATCAATATGAGTGAGTGAGGGCCAAATCTCACCACTAATTTAGATGCCCTGCTAAAATCTCTCCTCATCCTCGAAATCTAGCAAGTTGAGCCATTATGTTCTGAACCTGTTGAGTAGACTGCTGGGGCTGGGGTTGGGATTGAGCCTGCGGTGGAACAGCGACGTGCCCAAGTATGGATGCAAGGGCTGGATTGTTCGCAAGATTGGCATACGGAGAGGCAGCAGGTTGCGGCTGGTATCCTTGCTGTGGGGGATTGAGACCACCTAAGAGGCCAGCGAGGTCAATTGCAGAATTCGATGCAACAGCAGGGGCATTTTGTTGCTGTGGCTGGTGGGTATTCATCGAGTAAAGGAGTTGTTGAAGGCTAGAATTATCAAGCTGGCCTACTAGACTGGCAAGATTCGGGGCAGCCGGTGCAGGGGCTGGAGACGGCTGATATTGGGTAGGTGACTGGATTGGGGGCTGATAGGCTTGGCCAGATGCGAATTGCGGTTGAGTATATTGAGGCATTTGTGTTTGAGGGGGAGGTTGGTGCACGGGCTGGGCTTGCTTCGCACGATGTACTAATTCTGCTGCGATCCTTGGCTCTAGATCTTGATATTCGTCGAATCGCACATTATTAGCACCACCTTGGCGATCGAAAACCTGTAAAGGGACTTTGCTTTCGATTTGGGACCTCATATCGAGCTGTAAGACAGCATAAACACCTTCGAGAATTTGTCGCCGAATAACTGCCTGGAGGGGAAGTCGTGCGCTGAGGAACATCACCTCGGTCTTAATGCCACGGGAAAGGAATTCGCCTTCCACCCAGGAGACGAATGCTCGATCAAGTTGGTCCATGAGGATGATCTGGACGTCGGGTACGTTGCGTTGGTCTCGTCGAGGTATCTGGAGATCCAGATCCTCATTTGTCTGACGTGCTCGAGGGCTTAAGCTTCTCTCGCGATATCTGCCGTCGTCTCTATTTCCATATGGAGAGCGCGAACGACTTCGACGGCGGTCTCGGCCTCCATAGGAATCTCTACCACGTGAAGCATAGTCGTCGCGACCACGGTACCGAGGTGGTGTAGGGGACCGTACTGGCCGGTAATCATCTCGCATACGTAATGGGCGGCCATACTCATCCTGGCGAATGCTGCCGTTGTTGGATCTCCCGTCGTAGCGGTCAATATTAGGCATTCGACCTCCTTGTCCTTGTCCACCACCGCGGTCTGACATGCCCCCTCTTGCATATTCAGGGGACCTTGACCTACGGGGCGGTTGAGTATTATGGGCGGCATTGCGCGTATTCTTCTGTGGTCTTGATATCTCAAGATCTACGGGCAAGTTAGTATTGAAAGCTTAACGCAGAAGGTCTACTCACGCATTTTGCGTCCTCTGACTTCTGCTCCTTGTTCACGTGCTAGAGCCTCAGCACACGCAGCGTCTTCGTGAAATTGAATGAATCCGTATGCTTGCTTGATAGAGACCTGAGCGAGCTTGCCGTATTTGTGGAAGACATGAAACAAGTCTCGCTTGGTAACTTTCTCCGATGGTAAATTGCCTGTATTGGGCCATGTTAGTTGTCTAAGCTGTCAATCGCGGCAGACTTTTGCTTACCTATAAATAGACGCGACTTCTTTGGGAACCTGTCCCAAATGCCCTCGGTTACGTACATCCGCTCATTTACAAGGAATTCGTCGTATATCTTTTGTACATCAGGACCCCATCGTGCATCTGTTTCATCAGCTTCATCCTCAACATCAAAAGGTCTGGCTTGACTTTGCCCAGGTGGTCTATTGAGGTGGGTATACGAGGATGGGCTGGTGGAATTTGCAGATGATGGGGGTCTAAAAGATGCTACTGGGGGAGGAGGAAGCCCACCTCTAGGATCAGTGGAAGTGCCAGGAGCACCTGCACCAACAAGAGATGGAGGCGCGCCAACAGGCCTAGAAGAGTTGGCCTGCTGGGGGACACCCGGTGGGCCTGCGTGGTACTTTTGCATGTCATCTGGATAATTGCGGTTTTGTAGGACTTGTGGGCGTGGCGGAAGGCTGGCATGGGATGGCAAGGTTGAGCTCCCTTTGGAAAGGGTGGAATTAGGAGTGGAAGGTTGGGCAGGAGTTGTCGAGGTTGGTTCATTCTTTTCGGCATTTGCAGTGATATTGTCAAGCAGTTGCTGGATATCTATATCACCGTTGGTAATACCCTCATAGGTATGGGTTTTGGGAGCTGTCGACTCAGCTGTAATATTCTCCGTGGGCTTTGAGACATCTGCAGAGCCATCGGAGAAATAGTCGGCTGTAGCATCTGCAGATACTGGGAGGGAGGGAGATGGTATGGTATGTGTGGTATGGTCGTTGGCAGGCACTGCGACATGGGAAAAGTCGTGGACAAGAGAGGGAGGCAAATTGGTCGCTGGAACGGTAACAGGCAAAGACTCTGCCGTCTGCTCAATGTTTGCTTGTGATAAATCTTGACTACTCGTACGTTCTTCTCCGTCGGAATCAAATGTCATTGCATAATCATCGGTGATTTCTCTGTCTTGGTCGCCTCCCTTGATATTCGCGTCTTTGCCTTGATCATCGGTAGGCTGCTCTCTGTATGCGTCGGAGAAGCTCGAGTCGGCGGAAGGAGAGTGTTCATCTGGGTTCTCTGGGATTGTTGGCTGGGAGGAGTCTGCCGGGGCAGTTACAAGAGGGTGGGGTGGGGAATTGTCAATATGCGTCGAAGTCATATTGAAAACCGGGTCGATCTGATTTTGCAGGACTGGGATATTCGAGGGTTCGGGAGGATGGACTGGGAGAGGGGAGAAGGGAGACAATGTCTTTGTACGGAATTCGGGAGCCTCGTCGGTCATGAATGCCTCGGACTCAGATCATGGAGAGAAATGGGCAAGTCATCAAAATGATACGCAGCGGATCTGAGCGGGGCGGGCAGAAGTCGAAGTCTAAGACAGAGGGTAAAAGGTGGTAATGGGGTGGGTTGAGTTTGGTTGGGTGGTCAAGAATACCAGACGGGTGGGCGTGGTATGTATGTATGGCAAGTGAGGGAAAAGATAGAGGGTGGGAAGGTGGGATGGATACAGGTCGGGGCAAGCGAATGGATGTACGAGTATGTGCGGACTATCGAGAAGTCGGCATTCTTTGGTGGGTGAGTGAGAGAGTGAGTGACTCGGTGAAGGTGTAGATTCAAATGTCTTGTATTCTAGACAGGCAGCAATTCGAGCTGAGGAAGTGATTAATTGAGGTGAAGGTGACAAAGGGCGAATATGGAAAGAAAGAGGCTGCAGGTGCGATCACCAATGAGTAAGGTACCTACCTAAGGCCTAGGTAGGTCTAGGCTGTGTATTAGCTTGGCTTGGAAGTGAAATTCCGATGGAATGCACGCTTAGTCACCCACTCAAGGTTAACCGCGCTGCACCCTTACTTCCCGCAAGCACATGGCATCTACATGTGCATCTCATCTGCATCTGCAAACAGGCTTCAATCTGGGTGAAACACAGTCACAATAACAGTTAATAGGCCACAATACACCTGCCTCCGCCTTAAGCGCGGGGTAGCTTGTAGCCTGTCCCTGTCTGTCTCAGACTCCCAGGCAGATGAATCAATAATCAGTTGGGAGGATCACTTAAAAGCTTGAGCTGCTCCTTCCTGTGCTCAAGTACAGTATCTATTCTGAACACTTGAATTGTATACACCTTGGTTACTTCAGAGTTCAAGTCAGAGCTTAAGCATTTTCATACCGGCCAATCTTCATCATGCTTCAATGTCACTCCTTGAAAGCGATTTGTTCGGCTCCACTCCGAGGGCAGCTTGGATTTATTCCAAATAATAGGTCCATTTCATCTCGCCCTCGGAGTGAAGGCGAGGATGCGGACCTTGAAGCTGCTCGCGCCTGGTTTCGTAATTTCAGTCAGTCTACAATACCAACAAAGATCGCCACGACCACAAGCTCCCGTTCAGGAGGCCCCGGTGGACAGCACGCCAACAAGTAGGTCTATGGATCGAATGAAACGTTAGCGACTATCTTTCTAATATCACCAAAGTACAGATTCGAAAGCAACGACTACTTGGGAGTTTGATGCCCTCACTCGCTATGTTCCGAAAGTTCTTCACGAAGGGCTGCGAGGCAGCAGATACTTCGCAAGAAAATCCAACGCTATGTCAATTCAATGCGATTCCCACCGGAGTAAACATAAGAATACGAGAGAGACACACGAAAGACTCTTCCAAGAACTCACCAGACTATACAAGGAACGTGTCCCTGGTACCACAGATCCGGAACAGAAAAAGAAAGTCGACGAGTTGTAAGTATTCGCAATCTCATATTTCAAAGTTGGCTCGCGAGCTCCTGCAGAAGTTTACCACTTCCTTATGTAGGCAGGCCGGCTTGAAGGCAAGCGTCGATCACAACCCTGATTATCAGATATCTCGCCACCATCATAAACGTGAGAGAATGCTCTTGAAGGAGATGAAAAAAAAGACCGCGGTTATGCTTGCCTGTGAAGCCGGACTTGAACGTAGCTTGAAAAAGAAGAAAGAACGTGAGGAGCGTGAAAATAGCAAGAGAAAGAGCAACAGCGGGAAGGCCAAGAAATGAATAGAGCACCACATGCAACACATGCATCCCCAGCACACGTCGCATTGAAATTTCAGGTGCTGCCACCTATTTGAATTAGTGTACACTCGCTAATTACCTTTGATTGTAGGAAAAAGTCGGATAATCTGGCGAGGCTGAGGACGAAGAAGCAACACGGAGATAAGAAAAGAGCCAGGAGTGGTGGGGGGAGTGGTGGTGACTTCTAGCTACATTCGAAGGGATCAAGTCTGTATATGTGTTCTCGTTACGGATTTCCGAGTATTTCATTTGAGAGTAATTGGTTTTGACGGATGAGATTGCTATGGCCTAATTATAGAGCGCAATGGAAGAGTCTGGGAAGTGTGATTTTCGCAAGATGGAAGATAATAGAAGTGTGTTTGAGCTGCTGTCGCCACTCTCAAGGTTATAAGTCATTGTCTGCTCTCACCCAAAGGACCAAGCCTGCCTGTTGAAAACGGTTTCTATTCTTATGTTCTACCTAGGTACTTTGTTGTTTCTCACAGCCTCAAAAGAACTTCTAGCTCCGCTTGCCAGAATCCAGACCGTCCTCTACGTAGATGAAATACGTGGCTGAATAATGTACCAAAACTCAGGACCATTATTCGGTCACTTTTATCATACACGGAGAGCTGTTCTGTATTAAGAAATTACCGGGCTCGCTTCGAACAGAGATTCAATTGATGTCGGTTGTTGGGATTCGGTTGCATTGCCATCTGTTATGAAAACAGCCAGCAAAGTTTTCTTCCTCCGCCTTCACTGCTGGACGATAATGTGAGCCCTGGTTATCTGTCGTCCAACTTGCTTTCTGCCAATACTTACATCACTGAGAGCTAGTCTTCTCTCTCTATGCATTTTCTTGCGTTGCTACCATCAAAAAATCTTGTTGTGTTAAAGATCGCTCCATTGCCTGCAAAACCGTCGTTCGACATCTCAGGTACCGCGAATTATTATGGACATTCATTGGAACTTTGATAGGTGGCAGCCAACCGGATTAGGCACTGTTGAGGTATCAGAATCAAAACCTGATGCCGTATGTTTAGTACCATCCCAAAGCAATCTAATTTTGGGGTCCATCTGACTTCAATACGTGAAAACATTTACTGATTCTTACATACAGAATGCCGGCCACACTATGAGCAGGACGAGAAAGGTACTTCCTACATTATCCGATGATGCTCTGTAAATATACTCCTACTGACGAGACTTCAAAGGAAGTAGAAAGCTTTCGCTCCAAGCTCATCAACGCGACGAAGAATATCAAGCGATGCCCCTACGCATTCGGATTCTGGTCAGAACGATCAAGCGCTCTTTATAATCTAGGATTCCCCGAGCTGGCGGCAGGAGATGCGTACAAGGCGCTCTTGCTTTGCGCCGCAGCTCTAGACTACGACAAGCAGGATCCTCAAGGGCTTGGCGAAACCGCACGTCTCTGGAATGGAATGAACTACTATATTAAGAAGAAGCCTAGAGAGGCTATGGGGCAGGAGGAGTTTCGAGCTATCATCAAAGCGCGGGTCCACGAAAGTCGTCGACAGGCGTACGTACCATCACCACACACTGCCCTTTGGTGAAACATTTGTCTTGGCCAGCCGCTGACCCATCTTCAGATATTACCTCCTAGTATTTGCAGCAAAGGCATTATGCGGCCACTACGACCACATCGCCGTTCTCCAAGACGCCATCAGCGACTACAACTCCGACGAACTGATCAACGAAATGCTCAACAACGCCCAAAAAGATGTCGACAAAGATATTGAGAGCTTCGAGGATAATAACAATGGATTCTTTTTCAAGCAAAAGACCTTTCTTAATTACGGGAAGATTGGAATGCGTGTTTATCCTTGGGAGCCGAAGGAGAATCATGCCAGGAGCGATACGGTGATGGAGGCTGCGAAGAAAGAAGTCAAGGCTTGCTCTCAGGTCCTGGAACTCCGGAGATCGCCATCCTGGGATCCGCCAGCGAAATCCAAACTCCCGGCGAACTCTCATGGTTTGTTTGCGACGAAGAAGATTCGGTCTGGAGACACTATCTTGAGAGCGAACAATATCTACGCCGCATGCATCGAGCAAGGTCGCGAGGTTTGCTATAACTGTATGAGAGATTGGAATGACTGTGATGACCTTTCTACCGCTTCAATCAAATGCTGTGGCTTGAATTTCTGTAGTAGTAAGTGTAAGCAGATTGCTAAAAAGTACTATCATGATCCTCTATGTGGCAAGGACTTTGACGAAATTATTGTGGCAGCAGATTGTCTTTACGGAGGTAAAGAAGAAGGTCTCGATCTTGATGGTTTTGATACTGAATTGGAGATGGTTTTGTCATGGGAAGGCGATCACCCTGCTCGCAGCTATGATGAACTTGCTCATCCTGCATTTAGGTATCCAGGTACGTATCAAAATTTCCTACTTCAACATTCAGATTCTCGTCAACGACTCTGATTCATCTTGCTGACTTTCTTCTAGACCACATCCCGATTTACCTGACCCGCTACATATCCTCAACCCTGCAACTGTCCCACAGCAGCCCCTTCGCCAACCCACACATCGCACAACTCCAACCCGCCACAACCGGCGAGCTTGACATCACACTGCACGGTTTAATCAAAGGCCCCATCAAGATCCTCACCACGCTCGGCATAAACATATTCGAAAACCACGCCTGGGACACCTGGGTGATCCTCGCGCTCTGGAACCGCGTGCAGCACCACCACATCCAGAACCCCATCGTGGAAGCTCCGCATCATGCGATGAATCCGGTTAGTTATTGGTTTAACCATAGCTGCGTGCCGAATGCGATGGTAAGAGGGAAGTGCTCACCGCAGGTTGAGGTTGTTGCCAAGAGGGATATTGAAAAAGGGGAGGAGGTATTTGTTGGGTATTGTGGGGAAGGTGTCTTGAAAGCGGGGAGCAAGGTGGAGGATCGGGCGAAGGAGTTAGTTAGGGCGTTGGGTGGGGTGTGTAGGTGTGAGAGATGTGTTAAGGAGACGCTGGCGGTGCCGGGTAGTCCTGTTAAAAAGGGGAAGGGGAAGGGAAAAGGAAAGAAGAAGGGGGTGTCGGATAGAACGAAGCAGACATGAATGGGATTATGAATTGAAAGTGGGTAGAATGATGGGAATGGCATGTAGTAGGCGGGACGTATGGGATGTATGGGACTAGGCTCTCAATGCGAGGAATGTCCAACCGGGAGAGTATTAGAAGAACTGTGAATGATATACAGGCAATTGCAACTCTTTCAAGTCTCTTATTATAAGCTGCGCTAAAAATGATAGGAATAATTACCGAAAAATTATATAAGCTTCATTGCAACAAGGATACCTATCAGAAATGACTCGCCAAGCATTTCAACCCTAAAGCTTCGCATACTAATAAAGAATTGTCGAAGGACATTAAGCCTTATCATTCTAAATATTGAGGACCTTCTCGATGTACCTATAAACAGGAGAAACTCCACTACAAACCTGTTCATCACCCACCATCAAACCAGCTCAGAAACGAAGCAACTAGCAGCGAGAACTGCCCAATTGTACCAGAAATTCTGCTCATATAGGTACACTAATGATGGTGCAACGATACAATCGCGTCTCGCGGTAATGTGCGTGCCTGCATGCCTGCATTAAACAGCCTTGAGAATTTTAGGCTCGACAAAGTCGTATATAAGATGGGAAATCTCCCGGTCGCACTGGCGTTTCGGATGCCGGCATTGATCGTAAGATCTCCCACGAAGTGGGGCAGCAAGACGCGTGTTGAAAATCTACTGTACTGCAGTCTGTATGTAATAATAAGAGAGGTTTTTGAATTGCTGAGATGCTGATTCTGAGTTGCGCGTTTGAGTGAGGATGTTACAAGCTGCTTGCGATCTGGTGGGAAATTGCGCGATGTGTTTTTGAGATGAGATGTTCAGAAGCTGAAGTTTTGGATTGATATAGCAGTTATAGCAAAGTGGTTCGAAGACTTTGGAAAGATCTTGCTATTTCTCAATGGGATGTGTATACTTTCAGATCGTTGAGGCGTTGCCTCGCCGTGGATTTGTTGCACGACTCCACCCGAATCGCAACAGAAAAAATGCCGAATATTGCAGGAGAATATCAGCAGGAACTATCTTGAGATCTCAAGAGGGGATGTAGTAGTCAACATAGCTCAATTCGGGTGCGGTGTTCGGGTGTGCGATGGAAACTCGAAGCATTTGCCTGGTGTCACAAGACCTTTCTGCCGGTGCGACCGGTCGAATATGATGCCCCGCTTCCTGATCGGAGAAGTGCTGGAAGTGCGATGTATCTTCGAAGGCTTGATATCCCAAAGATATCAATGGTTCGGGCGAACTTTGAGGTCTTTCTTGAGGTCTCTGGGTGGCTGGCTCGTTGTATTAGACTTCGTAGACCAATCGACGCGGTAATCTGAAGGCAACCAAGTTCATGTTTCTTAAGCAACAATGCGCACGTACTTTGATAGATCTTGAAGACGAAGAAGATTCAAGGTCGATTTGTGATGATAAGATCCATTTGTCTTCTGGACTGTTTTGGGTGGTGGGAATCCTGAGTGCGGCAAGATGCCTTCGGTCGCAATTCGAAAACCCAAATTGCACCACTTTTTTGAGAAACTCGAGCAAAGTCCACGCAAACGATTTTCGTCGAATTGAACTATTTAAACTTGAAGTATTTCAGTCAAAAACGCTTTTCAAAGTATAATTATGATGATAGAATGTGGTGGTGGGGAGTTATGGCACTTTCATCGTGGGGGTTGCAAAACTCGCGATGGCTTCAGAAACCGGTCGTAAACACGCCACATCCTCTATGCACTTGCAGCCCAACGCTTCGAGTGTTTTTTGATATATGCATTGGAAACAACTATTCACATGATAAATAGATGGTATTGATAACCAACAAGCAATAAAATAAGGTGGGAGATTGAAAGAGTGACAATATCAATGCCGGTCGTCTCTTCGAATCGACTGATTCCGACTTCCATTCACTTTCTGATAGCAGTCACTGAAAGCAAGATATTGAGGGTTTGTTTACATCAATTTCATCCCAAAGTGAGCGAGGGGAACCGGGCGCTGGAGACAGATAAGAGGAATGCGTTGGCATTTTCATCCAGCGGCATCATCGAGGTGTGGGTGTGGGTGTGGGTGTGGGAGAGACCTTGACAGTGAGTTGGGAGCGTGCGGTGCGTGTGATCTTCT
Organism: Lachnellula occidentalis; assembly: GCA_007821535.1. Taxonomy (NCBI): domain Eukaryota; kingdom Fungi; phylum Ascomycota; class Leotiomycetes; order Helotiales; family Lachnaceae; genus Lachnellula; species Lachnellula occidentalis. The sequence goes on along the minus strand of QGMI01000018.1, from coordinate 108,045 downwards.
CCCGTCCATTGTGGCAGCCAATCAGCGAGTTCTGGAGAGCTAGAACTTTGGCGTTTCCTGCGCTCTTCTGGGCTTCTTCGCTTAATTCTATCTCAAGTGATTGCGCTAGTGACGATGGCTGTTGCCGGCATATAAGAGCATGTCCCCGCAGCTGTCGCGCATTTCCTTCCCTTCGCCTCCCCTCCCATCCCAACAACCCACGCCTTCCGACAACCACGACCATTCACTTTCGGCTTTGACTTCTCGGATCCAGATTCTATTTTAGTCTATCATCTGTATTATCCCAATACATTCAATCAATTCTTCAACATGCCTCCAAAGGCTGCTGCACCCAAGGCCAAGGCCACCACCTCCGACCATGCCAGCTACCAAGGTGAGCTTCACATCTCCCCACCACAACGTCGCGTCTAAATTGCACGCATTCCATCTTGGTCGCGCAGCTCTTCTGCAGCTGATGGCATCTTCAATTTTTACCAAAGATAATTTGCTGACGCGTCAATTCCAGACATGATCATCGATGCCATCGTCAACCTCAAGGATGTATGTTCACCTTCCCATAAGTCCCTGCTCCTTTACTGACATTGATCTTCCAGCGCAACGGTTCAAGGTACGATTCCCTCTATTCACGCGTCGTCGAGTCTCGAGTTCCAATTCGACGCGTCGTTTGTTTACATAGTCCATCTGACTGACTCGAAATAGCCGCATCGCCCTCAAGAAGTATGTCAAGGCCAACAACAAGATCAAGGCCGATGGAGCCATGTTCGACTCTCAGTTCAACCGCGCATTGAAGTCTGGTGTTGATAAGGGTGTCTTTGCGCAGCCAAAGGGTACGTGTCGCGCACCTCAGTCCGAAGCCTATGTCTAACGGGCCATACAGGAAGCTCCGGAGGAACCAAGCTCGCGAAGAAGGAACCCAAGGCCGCTGCTAAGCCCAAGACCGAGAAGGCAAAGGTTGAGAAGAAACCTGCTGCCGCCGCCAAGAAGGCCACCACAACCAAGGCAAAGCCCGCTGCCCCCAAGACCAAGGCTGCCGCGAAGCCAAAGGCTGCAACTACAAAGGCTGCTGCAAAGCCTAAGGCGGCCCCCAAGGCAAAGGCTGCTGCTAAACCAAAGAAGGCTGCTGCTCCCAAGGCTGTAAGTTTTCTTCATCCTTTGCAAAGATCAGACATCTAATTGTTCCATAGGCCCCTGCCGTCGTAGACAAGCCAGCTGTGATCGGCAAGACCAAGTCGGGACGTGTCACTAAGACCAAGGCTGCACCAGCGGCGAAGAAGGCGGCACCAAAAAAGAAGGCAACCCCTAAGAAGGCGTAAGCTTGTTCTCGGGTTGGATTCTTTTGGGTTGTCTATAAGGCGTTGGGGCTGGGAATAACGTGTGTGTGGGGGCCGCGTTCTGGGTTTTACGGTTGTCAATTTTTGTTAGGGATAGTTCGCTTTATTATTTGATGATAGCTCCGTGGGCCGGGTTCCCGTCATTACCTGTATGAATGAGGATATTTTGGTACAGGATGAAAATGGCATACCTGCTCTTGCTAGACGGGAAATGGGATGGGCCCCGTGGGTGCTACTACTGGATGGCTTGTACTTATACCAGATGAATGATACAAAATTATGAAACTTGCATAATGATTTCCTCGCTGTCGGACCTTAGTGTTTAGAACAGTTGCGCAACTACTTTTGACGCGTCTGCTTTTTTGTTGTTGTTCGTTTTAGTAGGACAGGGGTTACTAACAGGGGTTTGAAGTGGAGTTGGAGGCGGAAGAGCCGGCGCCGGTGATATGGCTGGCTCCGCAGCGGTGCGTTACGAAGCGAGGCGCCGACGACAATCCTTTGGACGTCCTTCTCAGCTTCTTTATATCCTCATATTATGCCTCGTCAGTATCAATACTTTGGTGTCCGACTAGCGACTGGGGCTAGAATATCGAGACAAGCATCGTGCTCTAAGAACACTTTCTCGTTCACATTACCTTATGGAGTCCCGAGGTAGAAGCTACTAAAAAGAGAACAAATGTATCCTCGCAGGCAGACAAATAACAACGCATGGCACAGCAAGGAAATGCAGATACTGTAGCATTGAAGCTTCAAGAGGCGGCAGCTTTTCGATCACGTGGGCTAAGCCTGTGCCGCCCCGCCAAGAAATCCTTTCAGGAAGTCCACTCGTATCTATGCCCATCTATGCCCCTTTGAGTCTCTTTTTACAGCAAATATCGAGTAACGCTACGAGTCTGTTATGGTTCATTTTTCAATTGGTCGGTCTATTTGATATTGAAAGTCTGAGGCGGCAAGTGGCGCTGAACAGATGAACAAGTTCGGCCTAGAAGCAGTGAACATGGATGTCCTAACAGTGCATACCTACTCGTACAGGTGAGGCGGCAGCGCTAGTCCCGAGTGGGTTTTGCAGCCAACATCAGGCAGCCTGTGTCACTGTATCACGAGCAGCCAACCTAACGGCCAGCCTTCCCCTCGTCACATTTCCACCTTTTTCATCAACCTTTCTTCCTCCCTTAAATATCTCACTTCCCTCTGCTTTCAGTAGAGTCCAACAGTCACTTCAATAAATCCAGAAACTATCTGTAGGTGATGTCTTTGAGTTTATCAGGGACTTGTCACTAACACATGATCAGGCTTTCACCATCATCACTTTACTCGTTGGAATATCATATCTTCAACCAACCGAAGAATATCTCACCAATGCCAAGAAATTCTTCGAGGTCAACTCTTCCAAGTCAATCGCCATCCCAACACAGTAACGATTACGCAACTATGGCTTCTGATGAATCCATGATTGACGTTGACTATCTAGCCTTGTCTGAAGCAGAAGTCAAGATTGAACCTGGATTTTCGAAGTCTTCGAGTCCCGTTCAGCGGCAAACCCCAAGGAGCAAAAAGGTCCCTCCACAGGAGGCATTTGAGTCGCAATTTCAAACCACTGTACCTCCACAACAACCATATATCTATCAGATGGGCTCGATGCTCCAACAACAACGGTGTGATAATCTTCCACCGCAACAAATGTCAACACACCAGCAACAAGAGTATCAGATGCAGTTGATGCTCCTCGAGCAACAGAATAAGAAGCGAGCCATGATGGGAAGACAAGAGGCTGCTACGAGCGGCCTTCCACGACAGGAGATGTTTACTAAACACCATCTACAAGACTATCAGATGCAGTTGATGCTCCTCGATCAACAGAATAAGAAGCGAACCATGATGGCAAGACAAGAAGCTGCTGCGAGCGACCTTCCACAACAGGAGACGTCTACTACACGTCAGCAACAAGACCATCAGATGCATTTAATGCTTCTCGAACAACAGAATAAGAAGCAATTTATGAAGCAAAGACATGAGCATCTTACGAAGATGGAGCAAGCTCGGAGACGAACACCGCAGAACAACATGAATCAAAGTCATTTTACCTCAGGTGTCGACTCAGGGAAACAAGACGCGCCGCAGCCATGTCCGAATCTGAAAACTCAAGAGCCTCAAAAGCCACAATTATGGATTGACTGGGAAGTACAGGCCAAAACTCATCTCGAACTTGCTCCAAATGCTACCCCAAGCCACGCAGATCAGGTAATCCTGGATGATATGGTGAAGCAGAAATATGAACAGGTGTGGGGAACTCAGGGGAAGCAAGGAAATGCCCAGAATGAAGCGGCCCCTACTGTTATCAAGACCTACCAGGAACAACTTCGGGCACGGGCGAAGCAAGCAGCTGACCGGTTCGCAAATGACTCTGCGGCTCGACAAGATTATCAACTCAAGTTCAATCTTTGTGAAGAAACAGACCGGAAGCGACTTGCTGGTGTCGCACCGATTGAGCGATCACCTACCCAGGATATGGGACCGCAGGAATACCAGAGGCAACTGATGCTCCTAGACCAACAACGCAACAAGAGATTTATGATGGCAAGACAACCTCCACCAGCAAATGACCCCGAGCAGCGGTGCACGAAGAGGGTAATGGTAGCTCCAATGGGGCAGCCACAACAGTGCAGCAGGTAAGCGATTGTCTGAGTCTTTTATTATCTTGAGACTTGATTGAACGGTTTTCTTTCAATGTCCCTATTATCCAAGACGTTGATAGCATAGTTCCGAACTCCAGACTTTTCTAAATCAAGCATCGCTGACTTCAAGAACTGAAGGCCAAAGCTAGATGAAACATCTGACAAGACTACCACCAAGCAGACGGCGCCACAATGCTGCTGCAATCCAGTCCAGGCTCAACAACCTGGTAACTACAAGCCAATGACGGCCGCAGAGGCACTAGCGTGTCGGCAGGGTTTTTCTGCAATGCACAACTACCAGGATCAGTTGATTCTGCTAGAACAGCAAAACAAAAAGCGTCTGTTTTTTGGTTGTGTGCCCCCGACCAAATCGCAGGGCAAGGAAATTAAATCTTCTCCTTCCCTAGAGGGGACCAGAGAAGGTGGTTTAAAGAACTCCCGAGGACTTAGTCACCCGCAGCGGATAGAATTAGGCCCCTTCGATCCTGGCTTCACTCAAAATCCGTCCGGACAAGGTCAAGCAACCCGTCAAAATTCCGTCACGTCAGCCCTTCCCGCCCACACCACTAACCGGCAATGTACGAATCCGACATGCGGCTGTAAAACCTGCCCGGCCTGTCACCCAAATCATTCTCTCGAGAGCTACGCTCAAGAGCTCCAGCGGGTACAGCAATCTCAACCTTCAAACAACACCAAGACTGCAGTGATCGGTTTGACGAAGGAAGATGGGCCCGCACCAAAGCAGCGTATCAATGACTTTCCAGAAAATAACCCCATGGAGGACGCGGAGATGTCGGAGGCAGACGATTGGCAATACAATATTCATGCGCAGGATATTAATGGGATGAATGGCCAGGACGCAGGCTCGACAGATTCGGAATGGTCGCGTTTGAGTACCCCAGACGGGACGTCTGAGGATGACGGCTTTGTACTCGTTGAGAGACATGGGCCGTTGGCTATTCGACCTGCCCCTGAGCGGGCATCTTAGCTTTTTGATCATGGTATCTGTTTCTTTGCAGTGTCATTATCTGGTTCCCCTCATTCATGTTTTACGGTCTAAATTGGGAAATATAGCTTTTTATGGTCGGTGGGAACGTTCACGGCGTTGCCGTTTATCCCTTATTTTCTTACTGTCTTTCCATTTTCCACTTTCCCTGAAATGTTTACGGTGAAAATTTTCCTCGGAGTTTAGGTGTTCAAATTCTGGTTTATCTGAAATGTTGGAAAAGTAACGGACAACAATAGTTACGAGTCAGTATAGGATCAAACTTCAAAAGCTAAGGACCACTGACGTGAATCGAACGCCTTCTGGTACATTTGGAACCGACCTTTTGTGCTACATACCAAGGTATCAAACCCCCAATTTGACCGGCACGACACTAGGTCTAATTTTGCCTCCAGAGCAAGAACTCAATTGGTCTGGGAAGAGTGATGGGCGCCAACATGTGGATTTTGAGCGAGGTGAAGAAGTGCCTTTGCAAGTCCTTGGCCCCATTGGTATGAGTCTTACGGCTGTTGTCGATAGAGTTCGGTGTCGAAGGATTTTATTGGCTCGAAAGACCATGATATGTGGCCGGAGACTTTCTTTACGCGATGCTTTTGCAGAAGTTGAGCACTTGCAAAGGCTAAGACATCCGCATATCATTCAGCCGAATAATGTGCTAGAGTTTTGGTACATTATTCAGCCACTTATTTCATCCACGTAGAGGGCAGGGCCCCCACCACCGTCACTTCTACATCATCAATGCAACACCACAAACCCAGTATCAAGTCTTATAAGCTACTAGCTAGTGAGAAATGATCAACCCCTGTGATACTAACAGTTAATAACTGAGACCGGACTCACCGGTACGAGTAGACCTGGCCTATTTTAGCTATAGCCCTACTACTACGATCCCTACAATTTAAAAAAAAGTACCGGTATATCCTCAGCTTCCTCTACATCGCACGCTTCTGCATTGCACGCTTTCATTAGTTATTGCATCGCACCCTTCTATTTTGCTACCTTGCATATTGCATTCTTTTCTAGTATAATAAAAGCATGTGATGTAGAGGGTGCATGTGATGTAGAAGGTGCGATGGGTGCGACGATAGTACGATGCAGATGGCGATGCAGAAGGTATAATATAGAGGAAGCTGAGGATATACTATGCTTTTTTAGTGACAGTCCGGTATCTGTCATAAACAACTTCATGGGTCCGGTATTAGTCATTTGACGTTACCAAATACTCTTCAAAAAAGGGCCCGCTTGAATCAAATGAGTTGAACATCAGAAACCATCTACCCATCCCACCCTATTTGTCTTTCCACAAGTCCGCCATTAACTCAAACCTCCAACTTCCCCTCCATAACCTCCACCGCAGCCCCTCCAAGCACAACCCTCTCCACCCTCTCCTCCCCCCTCACAACCTCAACCTCAATAACATTCCGCCTCCCCATCTCCACCCCCTGCTCAAACACAAACCTCTCCTTCCCCCCCTGGGCCGTCAAAAAACACCCCAACGCACTACTCGCACTGCCCGTCCCCGGATCCTCTCGAGTGCCAAACATACGCGTACGGTACTTTCTGCGGCCGAGCGCGTCGGTGCCCTGGGATACCAGGTACATGGTGCCGATGAGGCCGTTTTGCCAGCCTGCGTCTAGAGGCGTGGTGTCGTAGGTATTGCCTGCGAGATTGGTCTTTGCTTGCGCGAGGGCTGAGAGGGTGGGGAGCTGAGGGGGGATATTGATTAGGGATTTTTTATTTTATAGAGGATGAGACAGGGGTGGGATTGAATGTGGGGAGACGTACTTCGACCATGATAAACGACATCCCGTTCACGATACTACATGTAGGATTCGCGAGGTCATTGAGGGGAGTCGTCCACGTGACATCATGCTGGTGATAATCATGCGGGATCTCAGCTTTCACGTTTTGCGTCTCGGAATCGAGTTGTATTAGTATACGACCTGCTTTTGTGATCAGAGAGGTTACGTTTTGCTTGGTAGTGTGAAGCAGGTAGTGCGAGGTGCCGATAGTGGGGTGGCCTGCGAATGGCACCTCGGCGTGGGAAGTGAAGATGTCGATGTGCCGTTCCTGGGAAGTAGAGTCGGTGGGGAGGTGTAGGAAGACGATTTCTGAGAGGTTGAATTCCGAGGCTATGGATTGTTTTTGTGTTTGGGTGAGGCTTTCTTTGGCGGATGGGGGGACGGAGATGATTGATACGGGGTTCCCACTATAACGAGTGCTAGAGAACACGTCCAGGGTGGTGAAGTCGAGTTTCATGTTTCTGATTGTATTGTGTAATCGGGAATCATGAAGAAAGAAAGAGCAGGAGGTTAATACCGAAAGTTTATTGCTAACCAAAAGTCGTATTTATGAATACTAACAATTACTTCACGTGACCTTGAGTCATTGAGTCATTCGCCGTTCTAGAAGAAAGTGTAAAGAGTGGGTATGGCAATCCTAAAAGGAAAGGGACAATAGAATCTTCAAATAGAATAGGCGTAGTGACGATCAATGAGCCCAAACCTTTTATAAGATTCGAAAGGAACTTCCTCTTTTCAGCTATTTGACTCACGTAGCCAGCACCAAAGGCATCAATAGCTTCTCCGCAAGTACTTCCCTGTGCGGGTAATCCTCAAAGATCCAACGGGCCCTGCCCACCTGCCCCCGAATTTGAAAGGCAAAAGAAGCGAAAACTTTCAAGAGCAAGGAAATGAAGGAATATAGGTAAATCGTAAATGTTCAGGCTTGCGGGTATTATGTTGAATGTCTATAATAACGATAACCAGTAGTGTTTCCTGGTGATATTCAAATGGTATATAGAAGCGTTCTAAGTTCATCACATCACGAGCTTCGGCCCGTGATAAAGGGATTCCTCTCCCTGCGCGTTACTTGAAACGCCAGTCCGTTCAGGGAACCCCTTGAAAGACACGGCATAAGTTGCAACCGAATGGGCAATAAGCTATGTCATGTTAGCAAAAGAAGCAAAAGTGACGAAGAATGGTCATACCTTGGTGTTGATTACCCAAGCGTCGAAATTGCAGTTATCCACAGTATCACATAATTGATGATAGCATGGGTCATACCATTGCCCGGCACTTCCACCAAACATCTCTACTTCGTCCTTCGTCTTGATTCCCTCTGCTCCGGTCGCTATGCCACCACCAGGGATTCCGTTTTTGATAAAGGCATCATAGTCACTTCGTCCATCAAAAGGAATGAAAGTATAGTTCTGGTTGTGAGACTTGTAGAAATCAATGTACAAGTCTCTGAGCTCTTCCGATCCAGTAGGATTGAGCGCATTGGTGGCATTGTAGACCTGATAAGCGTAATTGGGAGAGGCCATCATGTCATAGTCCATGAAGAGCCGGATCTTCAAGTTCTCCTTCTCAGAGAGTTGAGAGACGTAATAATCGGAGCCTAGAAGCCCTTCTTCTTCGCCAGCCCACCAAGCAAATCGAACGCAATTCTGCACGCTGTAGTTGACCAGGTGAGTGGCTACTTCGAGCAGTGATATAGAGCCGGAACCATCATCATTGATGCCCGGTCCTTCTGCAACACTGTCACTGTGTCCTCCCAACATGACGCAGTTGTTCTGGTCTCCCCCCTTTGTCTGCGCAATGATATTGGTCGTCGGAGCCTTGTGCACAATGGAGTCGATATAAGCCGAGGAAGGAATAAGCTTCCCATCCTGCAACTTCCTGATGAATTCTTGGGCATCTTCGTTCGAAAGCCCAAACGTGGCAACGTGGTATTTCGAGGGCTCTCCTAAAGTTCCCGAGAGCGAACCCTTCTCGCTGTTGTAAACAACGGCAGCTATAGCACCAGCCTTTCCAGCTGCTGCAGATTTGTCTCCAAATGCACAAACACCTCTCTTAATGAGGGCGATCGAACCAGTGGTATTGGATGGGTAGTCCGAGGCATCGCAGCCTTCATTAGCTACCAGCACTAAGGGTCCGAATACAGCGTCCTTGTTCTTTGTTGGAGGAGTCAGGGACATAGGGGTAGCAGACTTCGGCTCTCCATCCCCCAAAACCAGCCGCGATTCGAAGATGTTCCCAACCACAGCCTCAAAGCTCTGATTTGATACTTCATAGTAATCGCCTAAGCCGGCAAGTGTAGAGTATATATAATCGAGCGTTCCGACGTGGCCTGTGCGACATGGACGTTAGCATTGGCACCGAAAGATGGGTAATGAAGCTAAATACCGTCGCTACCGATCACCCTCGTTGGATGGTTATATTCCTCAACTCCAAGTTGAGCGATTTCAAACAGCTTGTTAGCACGTTTCAAGAGCTTATCAGAAGTAATGTGGTCTTGTAGAGCTTTTGAGTCCACGAGTGGCTTCGAGCTAGAGCTGAGGGACGCTTGAGAGTTGGAAGCTTCGTGGAGATACTGCTGGAGCGCAGAGGCCGCTGCGAGCGTAGTAAGAGGGATAATAGAGAGTGCTTTCATTTTGCTGGTTTCGTTGGATTGCCTGGATCTGGGAGAGGAGAGAGAGGAGTCGACCGAGAGAAGAGAGGGTAGAGGTAGCAAGCAGTCGACTCAAGTGGAGCTCACCGGTACCGTCATCGGCAAGGCAACACGCGCGCGATAAGCCGAGATAGAGACCGTGACTGTAGCCTTGCATATTAATCACATGATGCTGTGAGACATTTCTGGTTTCTTTTCCTCGTAGGTGGTTTTGGTTGTTTCCATGTTTGAGTTAAAACTAGAACGATGAAGGGTGGCAGCGAGTTGGATGTGGTGCTAAAGGTATTGCTTTGAACATTAATGCGGCAACTTCCAAGCCAGGAGATCAGACCCATCATCATAAGAGGACCCGATGGACCACAAGGGAACAAGTAAGATAATATTCGGATGATAGGGGACCGTGAGCCAGCCAATACCAAGGTACGCTAAGTCAATGCGCCCAAACCAGTGTCATCAGACTATTCTACAACCCCCCATTATCCCATTCCTTCACCTCCCCACCAATAAATTCATGCAAACATTATCGCGTATCCCATATCCCCATTTTACCGCCGTCCAACAAAGGAAATTGCTCAAATAGAGGGTCAGGCATAGTACCTTGGTTCGTCAAAGACGTGATACCTATGCCCTCTAACTCCCTCGCCGCGGAACAATTGCGGGAAGCGCCTTCCTTCAGGGACTTTGTCTTCGCTTATGAGCGCATTGCGGGCTTTTGCTGTCTTGGGTTCTTTCTCGCCAATGACGAACTTCCCGACTTGAAGTTCCGTGTCTGTAATTGTGTGTCTTGAAACTCTTGCGTATCCAGTCCGCTTGAGGCCCTTGTAGAGGATATATTCGCACCATCTGTCCCAATCTGATGGATCAATATCATGCATGCCACTTACATCCGACACGTACGTGTTATAGTTACCCTCCAACGGCTTCGTTACAAGGTAAGAAAGTAGGATGGATGGGCGGGGTGATGCGCCCATGAGTTTGGATAGGTACTCGGATTGGAGTCTCCTGTCTTCCGGATCTTCTTCTTGTCCGGAATGGAAAACGAAGACGTCAACCATCTCACCATAGACATCTAGTGTTGCCTCAATCGCCGGAGCCAACTCGCCTACTGGTGAAGGAAGGAGGTGATGGGTTGAGTTGATGATAGGAAACTTCGATAAGAGAGCTGCGCCCCATGTGTGCTTGTTGGGGCCAGGTCCATAGTCAACATACATTCCTAAGTCTTCCGCGAGGAATTGGGTAGTATCACGGTTACCCATGATGATACGTTGAAGATCAGACTCCAGGAGTCCAATAACATCGATTTCAAGCTCCTTGATCAGATCTCGCATACGATATTCTGATGAATAGGCCTCATCGTCGATGGAGAAATGAATAGTCCAGATTCCGGCAGTAAGAATCTTGTCATCCTTGTGATAAGGGACGTAGTCATAAGTAGGGAATCTGAGGTACGCGATTGCGATAGAAAACAGCTGAATCGCACCGAGTATGTAGACGTAATAGGATCGCTGTGTCCGAGAATTTAGGTACGCATTGAAGCGCATGCGCTGTGCAGCCGGAGTAGAGGAGACCGATGTGAAGACCCCACAACCGATGAGAAGCATGGTAGCTAGCATTACCCAGTCTGTACGTTCTCGGACGAGAGGACCGCCAGGTACGAAAGCATAGGCCACTACCCATACATGGAATAATACCATGAAATTGTACACCAGGAAGCCGAAACCAAATGTAACAGCCGGACTTTTTCTCGCGGCAGAACCAATCAAGGATACTGATGCTGCCATGAGATATGCGGCCAAAGCTACACCTCCATAATAGCCAGTCCAGTTGGAAGCAGTGGTGAGAATTGCAGCACCAATGCAACCTAGACCATATAATGTCCAGCCTCGAGCCAAGGTATCATTAAACAGTCCAATCAGTAGGCCACCGGCCATAGCAGCAATCGTAATAGCGCCGTGTGGTGCTGAAATAGGTCCTCGGATAGGATATCCTTCCCAATTCCATAAAATCATGGTACTGGAGTCTGACAGCAGCGAGTGCATACCGAAGAAAAGCCCTCCAATACCCAAGCCAGCGAGGATGGATGAGCCTTCTTTGCGTCCTTGGATGGCAAGGTCATTGCTAGTGACTGGAGTCTGTCGTGTGGTTCGGAGGACAGCTAGAAGTGCGAGAATAAAACCAAGACCATTGTGGCCACCGTTTCCAGAGTGCGATGTTGGCCATATTGGATTACTTGTCTGCCACGCAAATTTGATAGCACTAGATGCAATGAGACCAACTGTCCATGCAGAAATCTTTGACTCCAGGCGACCTGGCTGACCGCCAACCGAATACCAGGTCGCAGCCCATGACAAGCAGGACATCCACACAGCGAATCCAACAGTGAACAATCGAATAGCCGGATCTTCAATCTGATATGCTAGCAATCCAACGAGTGAAAGTAAGTGACACATGCGAAGGTTCTTCACCACTAGCAACCGCAGGGGCCGAAACGCAAGTAGAGATGGAGAGACGGTCACCATGACCAAAGCCTCGTAGCCTGAAATGCCCATATGCCATAAGGGGAAGTCTATTAATATTAGTAGATGATACAGAAAGGAGGCATCACACTTACACCACACGAGAACACCCAATGAGGTCAGCATTGACCAGAAAACGAACTGCAGATTTGTTAGAGATAATTAGGGTGGAAAGAGACCCAGCTTACGCCATTGTACACATCAGCCACCGCGTCGATGGCTTCGCTAAACGCGAATGTCTGACCAAAAACATGGGCGACCTGATGATCTTTTCTAGGGAAGAGTTAGCAAGGTTCTATGAATGTTGACAAGATCACATACTCCTCTTGAAGAATTTTGTCGACCACCAGTTTGCTTTTTCTACAGAGTCATATTTAGAAGTGTTCTTTTACTGTATTTTCGCCCCAATAAATATTGTATACGGACTATGTCGGAAGCCAATGAACATACCCCTTGCTTGAGCCTTTCACATCCTTGACTACTAACTCAAAAGTCTCAAAATCGAGAGCTGTGACAGAATCAAACGCCACATCAAACAAAATTAGAGCCCATTCAAAGAACGCGTAGATCGTGTACGCTATTGCAAGTTTAGACTATAATTCAAGAATCAGTTGAAGCGAATCTTACCTCCGGCAACTTTGTGGACTTTGTGTTGGATGAAGAAGTATATCAAAGGCACAAGGGTACCGAAGAAAGCTCCTGCGAGACATTTGCGGTATTTTATAGCCTTTGCGTTATCAGGACTCAAGGCCAGGCATCCCAAAGTCCAAGGCAATGTTGCAACCAAATAAGATATCATAAAAATGTCATGCCAATCGTGATCATCCGTCGAAGTGACATACGTCCAACCGCCGCATGTAAGAGTTCTGAATACGCCCATACCCGCAACGAACTTGGGGAGTTTCGAATTGGGTCGAGCCGTGAGGAGGTACCACAAGCCTACGAGAACAAAACGGGGACCTGCAGCCCGTCAGTCGCGGAGTTTCGCTGCATGTTTCGCCTTCCATACCTGACGTTATAGCTATAAATAACATAAAGAATGATCGTTCGGGGTACCGGTCCCCAATTGTCGCCGAAACCGAAGGGAACCACTCGTCGGGATATCCATAGTATTCGTTTTCGACGATCTTGTGGTAATGGAGCGCAACGCCGACAATGAGCGCACTGAGAAAAGCACCTGGATTTGTCGTTAGCAGTGCCAAAATTATTGGTGGTGTCATGGCGCGTTCACTTACTGTAGGCAGCTGCAGTATGCGCCCAGGACACCCATTTGCCAGAGAATGCGAGAACCACGTCGCCGTCCTTGAATTTGGGTGCCATGGTATCTGGAGTGGAAATTTACATCCAAGAGAATGTCCTCCGAACCATCCGGCGAAGAGAAAGGTGAAGAGCAGAGCGATTGAAAATGGTGTGGAGTTGGTCAGAATAACAAGAGGTACGATAGCTGTCTGCTTTCGGTCTAGACCGCTTCACTTCGGTTGGTACAGCCGGCGGGCGCGAACTTCGGCATCTCTTAAAGGTACAACTCTATCCGGAGCCTCCAAGGCGGTCAAGCTGGCAGTATTTATCGTGAAGCAAAATAAAATATACCATCGAAAATAAAATCAACTTTCCCAACCACAACCACGAAGGAACATTCGCAACTATCTACATGTCAGGCCCCAGCGACAAAGCGCGTTTCCATTTGGAGCAGGCTGTTCCTCAGTTGCAGGAATTCAAAGAGAAGAAAATATTCGACGATGTAGGCACCCTCTAATCTACCCAAGGCTCCATGAGAACCGCAAAGCTAATGGAGACACAGGAAGAAATCAGGACACTCGTGAAGAAACGATCCGACTTCGAGCACAAAATATGTGGGCGAGGCTCAACTCCAGTAGATTTTGCGAGGTATGCGGCGTGGGAAATGAGTCTAGAACATTTGCGACTCAAGAGATGCAAGCGGTTACGAATTAAAGGAAGCTCGACATTCTCTGGGCAGGCGCGAATCTACAAGATCTTCGATCGAGGCACAGAGAAACACAAGTACGATGTCGCGTTGTGGATGTCGTATTTGGAATGCGCCAGGGAAGCGAAGGCGACACAGAAATTCAAGACGATTTTGACATCTGCGATCAGATTGCACCCTACGATCCCAGACTTTTGGCTCTATGCGGCGCGGTGGACTTTGCAGTCCGAGGCGGATATGAATGGGGCGAGAAGTTATATGCAGAGAGGAACACGGTTCTGTATCAGAAGTAAGGAGCTCTGGATTGAATACGCCAAGCTGGAGATGATATATCTTGCAAAAATTGCTGCGCGGAGGAAGATATTGGGTCTGGACGCTGAGGAATCTGAGGAAGAAGACGAGGAAATGGAGGATGCGAATGTTGACCCAGCATTCGACATTCAAGCCGACGTTATATCGATCCCCGATTTCAATGGCAATTCTTTACGACCCAAAATGATGGAGGGCGTGAAGGTGGACTCAGAAGCAAAGAGAGATCCTATGACAACGCCAGCCCTCAATGGTGCCATACCTCTCGCGATCTTCGATGCGGCCCGCAAACAACCATTCTTCTGCGCTTCTGCTGCGGGAGATTTCTTCGACATGTTTGCGATGTTCACGCAGGTCCGATGTTTACCAAAAATCTTGCAACACGTTCTGGACAGTATGACGGAAGCATACGACGCCGATCCGTCTACTTGCAATTGCTACGTCAGACAACCTTTCGTGGGACTTGACCCTAATTCGCCGAAGTTCCCAGGAGCTCTTGGGGTTGCTTTGGATAGGCTGAAGGAGTCGACGGAGAAGACAAAAGACATAAAGGAGTTAGCGAAGAAGACGAGAGCGTGGATTGAGCCAATACTCAAGGTAAATGAACTGGATCCTGGCATTCAAGCAGTGCTGAAACACACTCTGCGAAAACTGGATAGCTGAAGTCTAGGATTAATATAAAAGAACGAGCTATCTTCGACGCCTGCCATTCTATTGGTACCTGTAGTCTGTGACCCTAAACCCGTGACCAGAACTTATCGCTCGAAGTCCGAGATCTTCCAAAATATGTTCTGTGTTTCATTCAGTATGCTTATTCTACTTTCTCTATTCCAAGTAGACTAGCGTCTTATTCGTGCGCCTTTCAAGTTTTCATTGCCTTCAACACAAGCAGTCCATTGTCCACCATTTTTCCAACTTCAATGGAAAAACAAAGAATGGCATTGTTCTTATTTGTTCTGTTCAGAACAGCCTACCCGAATATGACCATACTCGGCTTATAAGACACAAAAAGATACAAGAAAGTCGTCAACCAACCGAATTCTTCTCTATATTTATATATATACACGCCCGCAAAATGCCCATCAAAACTCCACAAGCAAACGTTCCTCGAAGGAAGAAGAATGTGGTTGATTGGTATACTGAGGACGAACTCATGCCAAAGATGCATTCTCGAAATGTGGTAGATGGGTATGCAGACGCACTCATACCAGAAGGCTTGTTTACTATCTTCCGGCGGCTTTCTCGAACTTTCCTACCTTCTGAATGCAGAGTCAGATGAGAGTGAGTCGTGAAAATGCAGAGCCTAAAAACACAGTGCTGGAACACAAATTGCGAAAACTGGATAGTTGAAGTCCAAGGTTAATATAAGAAAACCCAAGCTATCTTCGACGCCTGCCATTCTCATGAGACCTCGTATTCCGTGACCAAAGCCGTGACCAGATAATATCGCTCAACCTCCAGGAAAGTTTTCCATGCTATGTTGCGTTTGAACGCTCTGGGCAACAAATGAAAAGTAGTCTACAATTGCTTGCTCGAGAAACCCTCACATCCCATTTGTTCCAGAGTTTCAATGCGCTGATCCACCTTCATGATGCACATATTCGGATCATTCGGATCCAGTCTGATTCCACGAGGTATTCTTGCACCATAGTCACCCTGCTCGATTGCAAGTATGTCGATGAAGCCACGGGGGAATAAATCAAGCACTCTCTGCTCGTCTTCGTTTCTGTAATGCTTAGCGAAGTTCTTACCAAGTCAGGTTGAGTAACTTTACAGTCTAGCCAGCATGAGCTCCTTGTTAGTCTCGTGCTGCATCTTGGCTTTATTGCTCTCTTTGTCGCTTTCCATTTCATTTTCGAGCTGATGATTCTCCCAAGAGCTTCTGAACAGCCTGGACACGATCTCGGACCGGAGGATTTCATCAGGAACCTTAAGAACCATGAGATTTATCTTTTCATTACGTAACAATCAATACAGTACTTACATTATCATACATGGTAGCTCCTTTCTCATCATGCTCGACATCTAACATTTTGGCTTCTCTTCGATCCCAATCTACGCCGCTCATCCGACGAGGAATAATACGTCTTGTCCGGAGGCGTAGTAGAAATACGTCTCCATTCCAGAATCTTCGCTCATGTGGAATGTCTCCTTGGATGAGTTCTTTCCGAAGAAAGCTATTCGGTTCCAGTTCCTCACTATTACAAAAGTACAATCGGTAGTGTCCATTTAGGCATGCATGTTCTTTTTGGATCAACTCCTGCTCAATAACCTCATACGAGATAGCAGATCCACGCTCGAAATTGAGTGCCTCCGGCCAAAATTCGTCAAAGTCGGGCACATCTTGAGCGAAGCTATCTTGAGCTATGTAATTCTCCAAAGCCGGCCGAATAGGAATATCGACAAGGCTTAGTCGGCCGCCATGAGCAGGAATAAGGAGAGCCCGAACAGTGTACTTTGTTGGACCAAACATTGAGGTCTTCGTTTCTGGGTCCGCCTGTGGCATGTACGCAGATCTTTCAAGGTCCAACCGTGTCCTATGCCGTCGCTGATACACCGCTGCTGAAGCTTCGGTGACGGCTACTGTAGACTCTGGAATATATTCTCGCGACTTTCCTTTTGGTTTGCTGAGTTTTTCCAACATGCTGTTTCCAATCTTGGAAATTGCTGCGCTAAGACGAAGGCAGGACCACGCTGTTATATCAGTTGTGCTCGGAATTGTCCACCTCGAATAGAACTTGCTATGAGACCCTCGAGTGTTGAAACCAGGCATACCCTGCAAAACCTGCCAGCAAAGGAAGCATGTTTTCTTACTACACCCGATATATGTCGATTTATCTGCCATGGATTTGCTTTGGAATATCGGGCTAGAGAAATATAGGAGCAATTTGATTTCTGCGTGGACTTTGACTGGCTCTGAAATATCCTGAAGAATGATGCCTAGGATCTTCCCTTGTTTCTTCACAAGCTTCCTTTTGTCTTTGATGCGAAGTTGCATAAGGTCGATGCCAGATTCTGCTATGCTTTTGAACAGATCCGGTCTTCCGTACGGTCTAGGCTGCGAGAATTGAGGTTCCTCAATAGGTAGGAGAAGAACTGTTTTCGCAGAATGGAATTCCAGCGCAAACTCGATGAAAGTTTCATAGCTAGTCGTATAGTAAGCACATGCTCGTCTGATTTTCCAGTAGACGTGACTGCCAGAGAAAAAGCACTTACGCTGATCGAAGACGTCCGAAAAAGCCCACATTTCGTTTCAGCCGTAAGGCTTTCTGCTGGATATCCACTGCTGCACTAGATTGATAAAGGCTCGTGATGCATGGGACAATATCAAATTCATATCGCAGCTCATAGCAGATAGTAATGCACTCTGCCCAAACTCCTATCGCGAGCTCCGGATCCGTCGTCGACGTTTTCTCACAGAAATCTTGCACAAAAACAAGCTTTTTAGCCACACTTTCAGTCTCTGAAGAACTCTTGTCGGTCGATCGGATGACACCTAGGGCCTGAAATGACGAACGAAGTTGATCGCGGTAGTAAAGCAGTCGCTGTGTATTCCACTTGACCAAAGTCTTCCACATTCCGTCCGTCCGAAAGTCTCGCCGCTCACCAACCTTTGCGATCGATTGCAACCAGATCTGCAGCTTTCTCATTAAACTCCTATCTTCGTCTGTGAGGGCCCGGTTCTTGACAATATAGACCTTCGCAGCGCCATCGTTCTCGTGGATGGCCGCGGCACAGACATCGTCCGACTTCTTGTCACCCCTGACTTCGTGAGCTAGAGTCTCAGCAAGGCGGTCGAGGAATTTTTCGAGCAACTTCCGTTTCTCTTCAGTCGGTGCTATATTTCTTGGAGTGATTATTGCGGCGTCATCATCTGACTCACTATCCGACACAGCCTTCTCATCTTCGCCCAAAGTTGAGGTGGCGCTAGTATGTGATGGATCTTGCTGCTTGGACGTCTTTGCGAGGATACAGGCCAAGGCGTGGAACCATTGCTCCTCGAATCCTGTTAAGCTCCAATCAAACGTAAGCATTTTGTTGCCTCGACGAAAGTTCTTGAAAGATTATCGATCGATGCGGGACTCGTTTGATGTGGAAAGCGAGATCTCATACTCACCGAACGTGTGTAAGCACTGCGTCGTGGAGGTTCTTGGTTGGTTATTAATATGCACGGCGCGAAATCAAACAACCATCACCAAATCGCGTCTCCGGGTCACCACTCGACATCCTCAACACCATGCGACGTCTTCAATGCAATTTAAGCGAGAGAGAACAATATAGGCAGCCAAGGGTGAAAAGAAAACTATCACAGCATTGGTTCTAAGCACTAAACCGACGAGGCTGACTTGAAATCCACCTGCGGTGCAATGAGGTTATGCGTGAAGAAGATTGAGATTGAGATAGCTTTGGGTTTGGCAATAAAAACATACTCTGATAGAGTACATAGTATAAGAAGTCATCAACAAACATGCGCAATATCAGAATGTTCTTCATACAATATGATTTGAACGTTTTTGATGCAACTGTTCTCAAAGGAAGAAGAATATGGTTGATTGGTATATTGAGGACGAACTCGTGCGAAAGATGTATTCTCTTCGCAAGATCCAATCATGCCTCACCAGAACAAACACCAACGATCCACCACCAAACACTCTTCCAAAGAAAAAGGAGAATGTGGTAAAGAGAGTGAGTGGTCAGAATCCAGAGCCTTAAACACGCTAGCGATGAGTCCGCAGTGAGGCATAGTATGTTGGCGCAGTACGTCAAGATGGAATTCCGAAAGACAATCCTAGTGTTTGACTCGCTCACATCCAGAGTCAACCATCCAAACAATCCATAAATTTTATATAAACCCAAATTTGCCCCTGAAATTCTCAACTATAAGATTTCCCCACCATCCAACATATCCCCTCGAGCTCGCCTTCTTTGAACTCGGACATAAATACCTTACACCACAGATCATCTAGCATGCCGACGGAAAAGCCAAGGGCGGCCTGGAAAAATGGGCGTCAAACTGCGGAGGACTACGCTACTTATGAGTTTGTCAGTAGATACAGCGTGCCAAAGCGTGATGAACTGGAGTATGATTTCGTCAAGAAGGAAGGAGAGGCAAAGAATGGGGCAGCTGAGAAGCCTAAGAAAGAAGAGACTTCCGTGAAAGGCACCTCTAAGCAGCTGAAGAAGGAAGAGAAGAAAAAGTAGATGGCAAGACTTCTCACTCCTTGGAGATGGTAACACGTTCTTTTGAACTTGAGAGTGGAGAGATATGACTTGAATGCTTGAGTTGAATTTAGCTGTATTGAAGAATTCGATGGTACGCTTCGCTTTACTGGTTGGTTCGAGATGCTCTACGTTTCGTGCGCTGAAGTGATGATGGGCAATGCAAATAATTTTCTTTTACTACTCCCAAGACCAATAGATCTTCGGGAGAAAGCGGCACTAATTTATGATGTTCTCGGCGGAGTGGTGTATCAAAAGTTGAGGATGATAAATGCCACTTGTTCTGCCCACCGCGAGCCCTTCCAATCCAGCCCTCAAATCGGTATCATCCGTGCTCAAGGATCGCTCAGCGTCGTGAGCATGTCGAAGGGAGTGACTGTCCTGGAAGACTTGAATAACAGTAGACTTCCAGTCCGAATAAATGAACATGCACATTAGAACAAAGCTGGCCCACGGATATAATATCGCTATCCGATCACGCAGCCGGGAAATCCTTCTTGTTTCTTTCCAGATGTCGAGCCTTATCCCCGAGATCCCATAACCATTCCTGAGTCGTCGATGACGTAACTCTTGCCATTACCGCTCGTTGCCTGAAAACACGGCCGGTGCATCTCACAAGTACTCTGCCATAAACTTCGAAGCGCCAGTCCCATCCATCAAGCGGCTCCGTTTCTATGATATGACGTAAGGTATAGTCGATGCAAGGTACACCGGACGTTATAAGCTTCACCCGTTTGAGGGATGTCTGTAATTTCTCAATGTCGTTGATAATCTGTGAACATCGTCGAATCAGCCTCAATTCCAGTTAAAAGTCTAGGGGCATTCTAGGAAAAGAAGCCACATATAAGTGCCGGAGAATCCACCCATAAGAAACGAGTGTGAAGTCCATGAGCTTACTTCAGTGTAATTTGCGAACATTTTGGATTGTAAGGCCCTCGCCACATCTCGTTGGAAGTGGTCAACTGCCGAGAATGGTGCATCTGTTCTCAAAATGAGATAATCCAAGGATCCATCTACCCACAGTCCCCTCATAGTCATTATTGAGCCAATGTTTTCCATATTCGGACTGCATCATAGATTGATTAATTTTACAAACTTAGTCAAATTTGAGTAAGACGAGCCACCGAGAAGCAATGGGGAAGGACAATATGCAAGTGAAACTTACACAATCCAGAACTGCAAGCTCCTGATGTGCCTGATACTCCTCAAACCCATCTTCCCAAAGCTCCACCCGTTTGCCTTGTGCAACGTGAAATGATTTGTCTTTGCCAACGAATCGACAGCTTCCAGGTGGAGTTCAGACCCACGAAGTGCCTGGACGAGTGCGGGAGTTTTGCCACTCCAAGTCTTCGTCAGATGGCTGGAGAAGATGATTTCGCGGACTTCAGGGGGAAAGGCGCGGAAGCCTTTGTCGCAAAGAGGCGTCGAAGAAGCCATCGCGATTGTTGGATTTATGTTGTTGGTTAGAGGTCGAAGAAAGGTCCGCAAAGTTGGGACAATGGCCGCTTTTATATGCGATTTTTTGGGAGCGTCGCACCTTCTTCCCCAGATTCACCGTGATGGTGTCGGAAGGATAGCTTAGCGAGAATGTGAATAGGGGAAGCGACGCATCTCACCAACCTCTCCGCAAAACAAGGTCAGGCTCTACCAAACTCAGGGAATGTATTCTCTACAACAGGGCGAGTGCTATGGGAAATGCATGTTGTTATTGAAATGAAGCATTTTTGGGGGATAGCTTGATTCGGCGAAGTTTCGAGCTTTCGATCACTTTCCTATACCTGCGGGATTGATACTTTAAAGAAGCGACAAAGATTATACATACATAGTTGGACAAATGTATTCTTTGCTTGGAATACATTTGTCCATGTTAAATTCTAAATTCCTACTTCATTGATCTCCTGGCCTGGACGGTGCGCAAGCTGGTTTCAATAAACCCTTTTTAGTTGCGACAAAGCTCGAGCCTCTCTATGATTGCTTCTATTCATATCTTGAATGCATGTTTCCCCATATCCTTTTTCCAGATCCGGCTCTTTGATTATATGCGAACGTTGGGTAGATATGGGCTGGATCACATGATCTGCGGCATCTAGAAAAATCCCGATTGGTCAAATCAATCAGACGAGACATGTTGCCACCTGCATTTGACACATTATTCAGTCACCCGCGTCAACCATCATCATCAACGACTACATGCTTAGCATGTCTAACTGAAAATGTGCTCGATGCGCTCTACCCCCCTCACTGATGGGGGACTCAGGGCCTTTCCTCCAGAAATTAGGGAGCTCATTTTCATAGCCGGATTCGCAGGCCATTGGCAACGCGGCGGCTATATGCCAGGCTTCCTCAAGGCGCTCCGAGCAGATCCCGAGTTGTATGGAGAGGGTCTGGACGTTTTTATCAAAACAAATATCTACAGGCTCTGTGATGCGAATGGTAGACTTTGCCAGAACTGTATTTTTTGGCCTAGCAGAGCAAGGCTAACGTCAAAATGTTAGATTGGGGCTTCCAAAATATGCCTGGATCGGCTGTCAAGAACATTGCGAACCTGCAATTAGATCTCGAGTGAGTCACCGTTTCAAGCAAGCTGGTTCGGCTGCTTATCTGAAAACAGAGAGGACGAACTTTCAAAGCAAAGGATACTAGATCTCAACCAAGAAAGCATGCGCCCGTTCTTCGATTTCAGATATCTCATTCTTGACACAACGCTGGTTGAAAATGAGTACTCTGAATCTCGAGGAAGAAGTTTGGAAGCTATCCTAAACTTCTTCGTCAATGTCCAAAATTCTATTGGTTACGGTAACGGGCTTTCACGAGTCAAAGTCATCACAAAAGGGTGTCCCGCAAATCACTTTACCGACCGGAAGTGTCAAAAATCCCAACACTACGTTCGGATTGTAGTCTCTCTTGTCAGTTCTATGGTAGGATGCAAGGCCGTTCTGGACCGAGTTGCCTCAGATGATCGACAGGAATGGCTTTGGCTGATCAAGCACGAAGATCGGGACGAGTTGATATCAAGACTACGATTATAGTGTTGAGGGAGCGCTTCCTCAAATACACTTGTCTCGCGATTTGCATAGCGCTTAGAGGGTAAACACTGGGATGGAATTTGTAAGTTACTTGGTATCGCGGACACGCTGTTTTCATTGACATGATTTACATTGCGGAGAATACCCATCTAAAAAAACACGACGTTACTTCATCATGGATGGTTATGGTTCATATGCAAAGTATAACGCAAAGTATATCGTGTTCAATGTGGACTTATTTCATTAATCTATACCCTCTGAAAACTTCACTTGAAGATTTTCATTCTTCTTTCGCCAACTTGCGCTTGAGCCAACCAACAACTTTTTCCGAGGAGCATGATCCGCAGTGCGGGTGGTGGTGTCTCCACGGCTGGCGAGTTTTCCCCCTCCTAACTTCATCAATGGTGAGTAGCTCGAATTCTCCATCACAGACTGTCGTGATGCTTCCATCGTCGCTTACCAAAAATGTCCACCATTCCTCCTCACTTGAATCTAAACTATCCCACTCCTCATTTGAGAACAACTCGAGTGGCGTGGGTTCAATGACAGGGCTAGGGTGCATTCGAAGTCCATCCGGGGTTACATTTTCGTGACCTGGATGGACAGGGCTGGTGGCTATGAAGTCAGTGGAGCACTGGCCCTCTGAATATGGATATGGGGATGAATTGACTGGTTTCGTGACTTCCCTCCAACCCTCACCGTTCGTCAAGAATATGAAGTGCCGGATGACCTTGTCGCCTTCGATGTAGAACCAGTCTACTTCTTCTACGACCGGATCGACGATGGCAAAGCTATCTGCGAGGAATTCGTTCACGATTGGGGAATCCATCTTGGGATGTTTTATGAGGTGTTTGAAGCCGGTTCCGACAAATGTTTCAATTGTTTGGTGGATGTGATGGTCGACGTACTGACCTGTGTGCTGAACGAGGAACTGGATAGAGCTCCTCCTTGGTGGAACACATGACCTTATAGAGGTATAATCCCATTGTTTTGTCACCGAGAGCTGCTCAAAGGTCCTTATTACAGGATTTGCAAGACAAAGGATTCGGCAAAGAATTAAGGAGTCCGCCCTTTGATAGATGAGAGTCTGACATAAGAAAGAATGAAACAACGTGCAATGGCATTGTCCTGCAGCACTGGACCAGATGATAGAAATGACCAAAAGGGGGTATTGCCAATTTGGTTAGCGGTTACCGTAGTAGGTGACGTCGATAATTCAACGACACCTTCTTTTCACAACTAAACAATTAAGGTAACAACCACTCAGAAGAAATCAATGTTTTGTCTTTCAAAATCTTTGAACCGTCTTTGTACTCTTCCAGTATCGCGATCTCATATTCATTTTAGAAATAGTGGATTGCCACTCTCAATCCTACAACCAATCCGCGGAATGAAGCGAAAGGCAACGAGTCCAGATAGCTCAGCTAGGAAAGCAGTAAAAGTCGACGACTATTGCAGCGTCCAGACAAAGAAAGATCCAAATGGTGATCCCATATGGCCAGCTCCTGAAGAGCAAATGACATCTGCTCGGATGTTCTTGAGAGAATGGTATGTCTAAGAGAGCAAATTCCGAATCATGTGACTGACTGACTTCCCGAAAGTGCTGATGCCAATAAACCAACCCTTATTGTTCCAGATAAGGATGCGGATGGTCTCAGCTCTGGTGTCATTGTTCATAGGACTCTTGTAAAGCTGGGCCTTGATCCAAAATTCCTCGACGTTCACCTAGTACGTAAAGGGAGTAACATTCATGAAGAAGATGAGCGGAAGATCATGCTCGGGAAGAAGCCGCAATTTGTTATTGTTCTCGACCAAGGGAGTAGAGGAGGTCCTTCAGTAGTTGATGATAATCAGGTTAGGTCAATTGTCATTGATCACCACATAAGTGACGATTTTCCAGAAGGTGCCACAGTAAGAGCAATGTTCTTGATGGCAAATGCCCTTTACTGATCTGGTCAAGGTTGTGTCCGGATGCCATTGCCCACCAGTAGCAACAACTTCCCTAATCACCTACGAGATCTGCAAAGAGCTGGATCCAGATATTGCTTCGGAATGTGGCTATCTGTGCGCAATTGGGACCCATGGTGATCTGGGGAATACGCTGAAATGGCTACCACCGTTTCCCGACATGACGGAAACCTTCAAGAGGTACACCAAGAAGCTGGTCAACGATTGCGTCTCTTACATCAATGCTCGTATGTTCACCTCTCCTTACTTATTTCATAGCTAAGTTGATAAGCTCGGCGAACTGGGACGTACGACGTAATCACCGCCTGGACCGCTCTTCTTGAGGCCAAAGATCCGAAAGAGATCTTAAATAATCGACGCCTCGCTTTGGCAAGGCAGGAGATCAATGAAGAGGTCGAGAAGCGGACGCATACTCCTCCCAAATTCAGCAAAGATGGAAAGATTGCAGTCTTGAAGATAGATAGTCAAGCTCAAGTGCATCCTGTCATTGCAACACGCTGGGTAAGATTGACATGCCCATCACTTCTGCCCCAAGTCTCACAGATTTAGGCGAGCCACTTGAAGTCAAAAGCCCTCGAAATCGTAATGGTAGCAAACTACGGATACCTGCCCGGCAAAGTCAACTTCTCCTGCAGGATAGCGCGTTGTGTGCGGGGCAGAGACCCACCAGTGAACATCATAGAGTCGTTAAAGGCAGTCGCAGATCTCGATACCACAGACCTCGTGAAGAGACTCGGGGAGAACTTTGCTCGGGGTCATAAGGAAGCCTCGGGTGGTATCGTGAATACTGCCGAATTCGAAGAACTGTACTCGTTGATGAAAGTTGGGGAGAAACCTGATAAAGAGGAAGGTGACGCGCCGAAGAAGAAAGTGGAGAAATCCCCACAGAAGAATACCCTGAACAATTATTTCAAGAAGCCTTGAACGGGTATGTAGATTATCTTTCTGCACCTAAACACCTGCTAATATTGCCGTGCTAATAAGCAGTACCGGAACAGCGATTTCGGTTTTCATGGAATCAAAAGTTCTCAACATGAACAAAACTGCTGTACTGGCACGACAAAGCTTCTATGTCCGCAGAGAATAGATTCTCGCATCTCATCATGAATAGCACAAGAAGTCATGGAACAAAAAATCCACTAAAAGTATAGAGCCTCAGAAGTTTCCAGTCTAGATGTTTCCCTATACAATCACCACTCCCAACACAACCACACCCACGAATCACACAACCCAAACCAAGTTTCAAAACACCAATATCTTGACAGCAATGCCGAAAATCATCAATTCAGCTTGGGGATCAGTCAATCCTCCACCTGCTCCGCTACGCCCTCGTCCTGGACAGCACGCAAAGCTCACACTCGCACGCGGTCCAGGCAGACAGCCGGGACCGGGGACCTATCTGCCGCCACCGAACCAGCCTCGAGCACCAAAATGGCGAGCCAGCAAGGGGCTAAGTTGCACGGACGGATAACTCGGGAATCAAGACGATGGTCGAGAAATGGTAAGCTCGAGAAATGGTGAAAATCCAACCTAAAAGAGAAAAAGGGTAAATTTTGTATTTGGTTTGAATTACTAGTATAGACAATGGTCGGGTATGTGTTCTTTGTATGAATAGTAAATGCTTATAAAAACTCAATGGATATCTGATAAGCGAACGTCTATAAGATGTGATTATTTGCCTAGTGAGAGGCATAGCAGTCAGTAGTGCCCCTAACCCCTAACCCGCCTCTTCACTTTTCACCCACCGCCCCAAGGCCGACGTGGTTCGGTATAACATCAATATAAGGGTCTTAGTATATAAGATAAATACGAGGAGAAAATTTAAAAGTGTAGAAGCACGAAGTTGGGAATAACTTCAAGAGCACGGACCAGATGCATAAGCGAGCTCTTACTTAGCGCATTGACCCATGACATGACAAAGACTGAGTGGGTTTCTTTGTATAATCCGTAACAAATCTTATTAACAATGAGCACAATGGTGTAAGACACTTGACACTGTTGTTTGCTCTGTTAGACAAAAAACAATGGCGGGCGTATACTAGGCGGCCTGACAATCAAGCTTGAGAATTGACAATCAAATAATAGAACAATGATATTTCTTTTAAACAGAACAAGAGTAGCATGATTATGATGTGAATAGTATGATTTGAGACCCTACGCATAGGTTAGAGTAACGTCAGTCACGTCACGTTTTATTGTAAAATGAATGCAAGATTTCGATTGAGATCTATCAGGAATATGTGACCGATATGTTTAATCGTAGGCTGAACAGTGTCTTGATTGACAATAATTGTTTTTGAATGACAGACAAAGCTGAGCAAAGAAACAGCAAATGTGAAACATGAAACTCTGTCCCTACTGTTAAACTTCTGATGCGAAACAGAAGCTTTTCTTTGGGTTGAGAAACAGATTGATGGGAAACATAAAATGGACTATAGAACAGACTTATTTGCAAACTCATATAAGCTCTGAGATATTCGCCGATTTTACAAAAGCAACATTCATCAGATTCACCAACACCAACACCACCACCACCAGCTTCACCAACATCACCATCTTCACCACCGTTCAAGCAGACTTCTTTTTCATCACCAAAAAGACATCATCTATTCAAAATGCCGGAAATGATCGGGTTCAAAGCCGAAG
Source organism: Lachnellula occidentalis (assembly GCA_007821535.1). Taxonomy (NCBI): domain Eukaryota; kingdom Fungi; phylum Ascomycota; class Leotiomycetes; order Helotiales; family Lachnaceae; genus Lachnellula; species Lachnellula occidentalis. Next base: position 80,951 of record QGMI01000018.1, on the reverse strand, counting down.
TTCGACTGACGAAAAACCCCGAGGGGTTGCCAGAAAACGATAGGTACCTTGAGGTAGTGTACCCGGAGAACATGATGGTGAACAACACGAGGGGAGTCCAATGCCCAGATGACAAGCGAGTTACGATTCGTTGCGTTGTCATGCTCCCCTTCCAAACAGAACCCGGACGCACGGTCTTGAGAGTGCCCATCGAACCTCTCTTCTCCAGCCCGGAGGGTGGTTACCGTCCAGATATCAACGTCGAGCTGACCGATCTTGAGATTTTTTTGCCATGCATTGTCATACAGTTCAATGTGCTAAAATTGTCCGAGGCTTGGCCCCTCCTCGATCTGGGGGACGCCATCTCATACGAGGTACGAAGGCCGATCAAGATTCCGGAAGACGGACAAGACGTGAAATTGGAGCTGCGGAAGGAAGGTGCCGAGCCAAAGATGCTTACTGACGAAGCGGGCAATCTTTGCAGCACGGGACTTACAAAATGGGACAGTAGTGGTAGTACCACAGAGCCCGACTGGATGCGTATTCACAGGTCTGAGCGTATTCACAGGTCTTTGGAGTGGTGCAACAACAGCAAGTATCATGCGATGAAATATCCTCCTATCACAGTGCTAGATTTGGGCACATTCCCACGTCAGCCCCCAAAGCGGCGGTATTCCTTGACCAGAATCTTCAGGCGCCTCTCGGGCTCAACTAGGTTGTGAAGACAAGGTCTGACAGGAGTGCCTTGAGCAGGTGAGTGATCTACATGATCTTCTCCTATCCCTTTCGAAGTCTGGGGGTGGAAAACAGGTCCAGCAGGAGTGTGTCAAACAGGTGAGTGGTCCATTGTTTTTTCCTATCTCTTTTCGAAGTCTTGGGGGGAAATGTTTTGGAGTTGGCAGATAGACTGAATTGAATGAAAAACATGAAGCGATAATAAAATAAGTGTATAATGTGACATGTATGCAAGACAGCGATTGTGTGACTGAGTGAAATAAGCGCGAGAATTCGACCAATATTTGGTAAGCACCAAGCGGTGACCTTCAACAAAGACAATGAAAGCTTTACAGGTAATGAAATAAAACAATGTATGAGAATGATACAAAGCCCATTGAAATGAAAAATACACGGTCAACAATAGAACAATGAAACATGATACTTTTGTCAAAGACTGACAAGCAGTGGAAAACAGAAAAGCATCAAAGGAATTATACTAAGAACAGTATCAACAGAATCCCATATAAGACCCATAACATATAAAATATCCACTTGAATTGATCCAAGAAACAAGCAGACATATCGATCATTTTATATACTATCAATATGCCCCAAACTATAATTACTCTCCAAGCGGAGCACACAAGAGTAAGTAATCCAGAAGGATCACAAGCAACGGACAGATACTTCATGTTGAGAATCGACCGGCAAGCTTTGAAGTTTGCCTCACAATATACAGCTGCACCCAAAACGAGAAAACGCAACGCCCCGCAATACTTCATCCACCTGCTTATTACTCTCCCTAAACGAACAACGACGAAGAACACATTCGCCATCATACCCATGGGACAATTCGCTGCATGTCTCCCAAAAGACATCACCCAAGATGAGGATCTCGCGGTTGAAATCGACGGATCGCTGGGAGATCCACCGCTCTTGATCATTGAGCTTAAGATTAAAAAGAGAACTGAAATGCAGGTAAGCAAGAACTGGGCGTTGTTGCAAATCGGCGATGAGATTTTCCCCAAAGTGCTGAGACCGGAGGACATAAACGGAGAGGAGGATGAACCCCAAAAGGCAGAACTAGAGCCTGGGCCACAGCCAGCGCAAGAATCTTCACCCTCATTCTGGCCGTTACCTCTTCCAGAGACAGCCTCAATGCAAATGATATTCCAGGCAGACACCGGGGAATTGGATCATGTCAAATTAGCAGATCCAGCGCCCTGGATCAATCCCAGCGCAGGCATGCGGCGCTCTTCAATCTCAGATGATGACATCTACTTCTGTATCCTCTTCAAACACCCCGCGCGCGGCGGCCAGAGGTCACCGAACCCTCGATCCGAGGAGGGAGATATCGTAGCTGAGTTCGGAGTCCAGCTTCGTCCGAAAAGAGTCATCCAGCCAGTGGACTGGTTTGACGATCTGGCTTTAGATATTCCCGTCAAGGGCGTTCCCATCGTCCTGCTATCGGACCCGCCTGCCCAGTCTCAAGCTTCAGACAATGCCGCACGCGTGAAATTTGTTGGAGGCGCGGAGGTGATTGGAGAGTCGAGGCCACCGCCACGACCGCTTCATCCGGCCAGACCAGCTCTTCGATCACCGACGCCAGCGTTCTCGGAATTTCGCCAGCAGTCTCCTCCTCCTCCGCCACCAGCGCAGCAGTCCCATAACACACTTTCGAGAGTGTTTAGGGGTATGAAACAGAGCATTACCGAGGAAGAGGGAACAGGGCATAAGCGTGGGAAATCGCTCAGGTTTTGGGGGAAGAAGTGAGAGAAGTAAGTGATGCGTTGTTCTCTTTCAATTCGCGGGACGAAATTGAGAATACGTACTACAAGACTATTGATAGTGATATGATAATGTCAATGCACAAAAAAAATCTCTTCCAAATAAAAATCGTACCCTGTCTGGACAGTGAGATGAACTATGTGTGATAAGGCACTTGCTAATAATCACAAGGATTGAAATTAAGCCCAAGTCTTCCTAGTGGCTATTACTCCACTCATAAAGTGTCTGTAGAACTTGGTAATTCGTCTCCGGCTTGACTATTCCGACAAGAAGATCAAGGCAAGGGGGAATGGCTCGCCTCGCTTTGGTGCTTTCGCAGTTATTGTCACCCCCCTTGGTCTTGGCAGAAAAGTCAGGCCTGTGACGAAGTATACGGCAGCCTCTTGAAAGAAGTCGGAATTTCTGGGATTGATCAAGACAACAAATACCGCTATGGAAGAACAGCTGAGCTCTTTCAAGCGTAAAGTAATCGCACAGTCTTCTTTATGCTGACTTCAGCATGAAACAAAGGACAAAAGAATATCAACAATGCAATTGTCATTGTCAGCAGTTTGGGATCTGAGCCAAGAATCGACAAAAGAAAGAACCAGACTATTCTAGTGGTCTCAGAACAGAAATACCTTTCACGGTATAAACGGTCGGATAGCATGGCAAAGTACCGCACGCTTTTTTCTCTACACCCGCCGTTACTCAAAAATGGACATCTCCAGCCCACCCTCCACAAAAGCCAACGTTGCAGCAAACCGCTACTACAATCTAGTGGTAAACAGGGACGATTACCGGAGGGTAGTAGAGAGAACGAGCCAAATCAGCCAACCAACCTACGAAGTAGACATCCTGGTCAACATCCCCCAGGAACCACGGCCATGGAGCGAGACGCCACGATTCATCTACATCCACACGCGTCAATTCTACTACATCCACGACGCGCACCTAGACTACAAGATCATCCAAGTGGAAATCAAGCCCGCCGAGGACGGCGTTTTCGTCTTAACGCTGCAGGTAACCCCGAAGGCGAAGGGCCCAGACACACATTGGCCGTGGTTACACCCGCACGACACCATCGCGCCGCTCTTGCGCAGATCCGAGCATCTCAGAGAATGCTACGTCAAGTCCGACATGGTGTACACGACCGAGCAGGGAGCGCCGGATCATTGGGAGTCGTATGGCAGGGAGAGCAATGAACTCGACGATGACAAGCCGCTCGACCTCTCACAGAAGCCTGCAACAGCGCACGTTCGGTACGCCAAGCCTCGCGCTGCGCGTATCGCTCTCATGGCTAAATCGACTGCGGAAGCTAGATCGGCGCGCTCTCTGGACGCGTTGGTGGCTGAGGTGGAGGCTGAGAGGAAGGCTCAGGAAACGGGGAAGGGGGTTGGTGTTTGGGGGAAAACTAAAGGCCTGCTTTGGATGGCTTCGTAGCTGTAGTAAGCATGGGGTAAGTTGCTCTTTTCTTTCGTTGCTATCTTTCATTTACGAATTTGTTCTCTTGGCGGGTGAGGTGGCATTAGTGTGCTTCGGCCTGTAAGACTGATGTGGAGATAGAATAATTAAAACGGTCATAGAAACATATAAGAAAACGTAAGAAAATCCCGATTGTGACTGACTGTGCTGTGAGGAAAGGAAACGTGTTTGAGAAGCATTTGCCGATATAGTGATTTAAGCTGTCGGAACGGGAGATGCTGCTTGTTCGGTGCTCTGTTCCCGTTTCTTTGGGGTAATTTCAAGGAAGAACAATGTCCCAATGGGGTTCAACTATTCTTAACTTTGAGAGCAAAGCAGCCCAAGTAACTTGAGTTTCCTAAACAACTAAACATCTTATAAACTATAAAACAGTAGATACTTACAGATATAATACATCGTCGCCACCCTATCTTCATTCCGCGATAATATCACCCCTCTCTTTCATCTCCTCCACCAAAAATCTCCACTCCTCTTCCCGAACCTTACTAACACTTATCCGCGCCAGCTTCAACATTTGCATCTCCTCTAGCGGATTGCCCTTTGTTTGTTGCCAAGCCTTCAGCTCCTTGAGCGTGATGGGTGTTTCTAGCTTTTGCTTGAAAACCACGTGCACGACGGACCATTTCGGGTTGTCGGGTTTGGAGGATGCATCATAGTAGGGCGCCGAAGGATCATGTGCTGATACTGTTCTATTTTAGTCGAAGGGAAAGAAAAGGATGGTAAGGTAAAAGGTACAGTCTGGAGTATGCTCTTGTACGATCTCCATGGTGCCTACTATGGCGGGAACTTTGCAAGAAGAATGGTAGAAGAAGGCTAAGTCGCCCTGTCTCATGGAGCGAAGATTGTTGCGTGCTGGTGTATTCAGCATCGTGCAGTCAGCAATGGGCTCTTTATTGATGTACCTGGATACGATCGGATCCCTGGGGTGAAGTTAGATTTCGGGCTAATTATCGGGAAGAGGAGAACTTACCATCCCAAGGTTCTGGTTCAGTCTTCGCGGCTAGGTCATCGATTGAGAATTTGACGTCCTTGCCTTTCTCGAAACGTGATTCGGGCTCGGCTTTCATCAGCCAGTATTGACGGCCTGTTGGGACTTCATCGATTTTAGGGGCGGATGAAGCCTTTTTGGTGGAACTAGCTGGCTTTGTTGGTTTCTGGTAACATGTTAGATATGTCCTCTTCAGTTCTAATGGGACTATGTTTGAGACTAGGTCTTCAAAAAAGCATGCCTGAGTGGTGGAGTAGCCACACGAAAGGAAGACGTATTTGGAGGTTGAGATGAATATTTCTAGGAAGAACCGATTAAACTCACAAACTCCTCGCTCTCTTCAACTCTTCCATTGTCATCTGCATCACGCTCGTTTCTGGCGCTTCCCGCCCCTTTTACCTTTCCTGCCTTTTTAGCTGTTGGCTTTGGAGTCTGCTGTTCCTTTGGTGTTGATACACGACGGCTTGATCGTCGAGGCTCATGGAGTGAGGCGCCATCTCCGAGATCTTTTGCTTTTCTTTTGGGCATTTTGACTTTGCTTGATGGGAAGACGTCTACCAAGCATCAGAGTCGTACAAATCGTGCTCCAAGAACCGGGGTGGAGTGGGTGGGGCAGCGCCTTGGCATCTTCCCTCTCGCTCCGCCTCTGCATCGCTGGCGCCCGCGGAGACAAGCGCTCGGTACCTAGGTACATACAGTAATGAATTTAGAAATGGATCGGTTCGGATAGGATTCATCCATCCACGCATCGCAGTTCTTTTTATTTCGTTCAGGAGCAAACACCGCAAACACTCGTAAAGGATCGTTGCTTTGTACCCTGGCATGGATCGCTTTGCAGAACTCCGTGCTACCTGCCCACCCATGCAGCCATGCTTGGGCTGGCGGCTTCGCAGTATTGGACCATGTCTCATGCAGGGAAGCTGGCGTGCGTCCTTGCCAATCCTTGCACTTGCTCAATGGGATGGATGTCAAGAACGCCTCCCGTTAAAACTGAGGGACGTCTCCACAACCACAAAGCAAGTGATAACATTCGGATGTCGGGCTCTAGGAAGCTTCTTCTTGGCCGGTTACGATATTAGTCAGTCGTCCCAAGGGAGCCCTCTAGTCAGGAGGTGCTCGTACAATGCTGTATAAGTATGATTATTCGAGCAGCAAGACAGAACTCCACATTTCCGAATTCCTTCAATTCCGCAGGAGGCGTGGAACATCTCAATAGCCCCGAAGAAATGAGACGAATCGTGAGTGTAAGCAAGTAGGATGCCGAGCAGAAAGACCTCGTACAGTACGGTAGGATCGCTCTCAAAAGACACTGCTTTGATGTGTGTGCCCCTCAGTTGTTTCCGAAACGGTGGGAACAGAGGTCGGTCGATGTGGAGACCTACAGGACTGTATGTCGATGGAAATGGGATCATGTTTTCACTCCTCACCAGATCTGCAATAAGAATAAGAACAAGAGCGAGTATATTGGTCTGTGTGACTAGGGGCAGGCTGGCATACTCCTTCCGGGTCGTCGTGGTTGGCAATCAAGTGTTTATGACGCCAAAGCTACCTTACAGGACGCTTATCCGTCAAGTCACGACCTCAGCGTGATTAAAACAGATTGGCCTCGTCCAAACAGCAGCCTCCTCTGCTCGGCATTTTACTTTTACTTAAGACCCCAGTGCCCCTCCCTCCTCTTTTCATCCTCTTCTCTTCTCATCCTCTTTCCTTTCCTTCCGATCTCTCCATTCTTCCCTGAATCCTGACCCTGTTCTCTACATTTCTGGAGTGCAGCGTTTGAAATTGCATACCGACCATCTCTGGTCTGGTGGTGCTATCTCGAGCTGCTGCCGCTTTCGAAAATCCCAACCGAGATGGCCCTGCAAACGCAACAATGGGAGTATTCGAGGGAGGGGCCAGCGCCCGCATCGCACCTCTCCTTTGAGTGAGGAAGTATCCTCGACTCGTCCACACATCGTCTGAAGCACCTGAAGGTCCCAACACGAAGGTGTCGCACATCTACATCTGCTGCTGCGTACGGTGGGTCCCACGCACTAGGAGTGGCCGCATCTAAAGCAGCAAGATATCCCTGACCGATCTAGCCACTACCCGGGTTTTGCTATATTGTACTTACTTACCTGACTGGACCGCTACAGGCGGAGCTGACGATGGTAGGAACATGGCGAGAGTTGGCCGGGAGCGTCGAAAGGCTGTCGCCCTTCAAATGAGAGGCATTCTTGGGATGCGGACGAGGTGAGATGCGAAGTTCGGTACCTTATGCAGAGGTAAATGCACGAAAAGGATGAGGCCAGCCATTGGATCGCCTACGCTGCTAGCCCTTCCTTCCACCAAAGCAATCTGCAAAGTCCTTCTCCCAACAGCCGTGAGTCCGTGACAGCAGCAAGCAGCACAGGACAACACAGCACCGCGCAATTCTTTGACACCCAACTCTCCACAGGGACATTCCCGTTCGGCAACCCAACCCCTTTCTACCGACCGATCATTGCCTGCTACTGCACCGGACTGTACCTCTTTGCTGCCTGTACTTTACTTTACTGCACTGGGCTGTCATCTATTCTTCCGGCCGGTATCTCAGACGCTTGCTTATTCTCCCACCGATCCCTCCGGCGTCCTTGCGCCTCCGCATAATCTTAGATCTGAGTGTGACTGCCGTTAGAGTAGTGACATTCCCGACTGACGCATCATTCTCGGCGCCTCCAGCCATTGAGCATCATATCGATCGAGCCTCAGGAGTCGCGCTTCTATTCTAATTCTGACCTGATTCAAACTCTAAGGTATGTATGTGGCTTCCTCTTGTCATACGTCTAGCATACATGCCCTGGGTCCACACCACACCACACACCACACCTTCTCTTCTCTTCCCTTCAGTCTTGCCACCTTACAGGCGGTGAGTTGGTCACGAGATCGTGCTCACTCGGCTTGGTCGGGCAATAACGTGACATTCATCTCACCTCACTCACCTCACCGCAATCAATCGACAACCCGATTCCGATTCCGATCAGAGCACCCTCGCATCCTAGGCCGATAATCAAATGCGTCCAATGACATGACTAGGTATTATTCTCACTGACAAACAATGTTCTATAGCCCGGCTCTAAAATCTAGATTACCTTTCGACGTATCGGCATAATAATAGAGCGCGCCCAATCCGGCTTAGTGCGGAATCTTCCACGAACCGAGAACCACCAATTTCGACATTCAACAGGACCGCGACATCAACAGCGTGTTTAGGTAAGACCTTGCTCTCATTCCTCTTTCTCTGCTGGCTATCTCGATGGCTGCTTGTGCTCGCGGTCGAGGTTGTCGATGCTGCTGATGGGCTTTGGATTGGTCGATGCTGCTGATGGGCATTGCATTGGTATCCCTTTGCCTCGTTCCATCACGTCGCGACTTCCATCGCGACAGCCGTTGCAATATAGAAATAGCACCGCTGACGTCTTGTCGCAACTGCAGATGGGCCACTTCAACTTCGTCAAACAGACATGAGCTCCTGGATGAACGACGCCGCTGTCCAAAACCACAATGGCGCAGGCTTCAACCATCTTGACTCGAATCCTGGCGGCGCCATGCTTGATCCATCCAACTTTATGAACAACTCTACCTCCTTCGATCCTGCCCACTTTCAAAACCAACAGCTCCAACAACGAATGCAAAATGGCGCTATGCGCAATGGCTCTCCGTCCTTCAACAACCCGGTATATCAAACGAACCCCGTTATACCCTCTAAGAGGCCGCGAGCAAGAGAAGACAGTCTTGGTGGATCGCCTCGTCAAGCGCCCAATATGCAACCCAACTCGCGCTCTCAAACTCCCCAGCAAAACCAGTACCCCGGATTTGCAACGAATAATGCGCCCCAACAACAACATGCGACTCAACAGGCAACTTACCCCCATTTGCAGAACGGCTCATCTAATGCCAGCCCATCCCCGATAATGGGCAATCCATTACGTCCCGGCGGCGTACCGCAACGAGTCTCGACCGCTTCTCCACACCCATTTTCTCCAGCCGCTCAACAATTCTCTCAGGCTTCACCATCCCAATCAGACCATGGCAGTCGAGTCGACACGCCGCAAAGTAGCAACCCTTACACGCAAAATCCAGCCTTTACGCAAGGGTTTAATCAGAACTTCACACCCCCTCCTGGACGGGCATCGGCTCCTCCTCAAAATGCCATGCCCACACCACAGCCCCATATGCAGCAGACCCAAATGTATGCCCAACAGCAAGCCCAACAGCAAGCTCGACAGCAACAGCAAGGCACACCACAAAGCATGGATCAACAGAAACTGCTCTACCAAATGCGGATGCAGCAACAAATGCAACAGCAGACTTTGATGGCAGGCCAACGGGCGAACATGCCCCTCAATGTAAATCCGATGGCAAAGCAGATGCCTGGTCAGAATGGACAATTCGCTGGCATGCGGCCTCAGCAGCAAGCTGCGCAATCTCGAGGCAACCTGAATCCGGAAAATTTCTTGAAAAGTTTGCAATCTTTCATGCAGCAGAGGAATCTCCCGTTAGATATGAACCCTGCTGTGGGCGATAAATCGGTCGCCTTGATGACGTTGTACATGACCGTTATGAGGTATGGTGGATATAAGAAAGTTAGTGCGCAAAACGGATGGAATCAAGTTGCCCAAGCGCTCCAGTTCCCTCCAATACAAAGCCCAACTGCGGCGGCTCAGCTCAAAGGACATTATGAGAGAAATCTACTTATGTTTGAGGAGGCTTGGCAATTGAGTCAACAGCGACAGCGCGCAGCCATGATGCAGCACAACCCCAATGCAGGAGGGCAAGTATCGCCGACAAAGCAGATAAATCCTCAAGTCGCTATGCAGCAATCGCAGCAATTTATGCAACAACAAGCACTCATGAGCCAGCAACATCATCTTCAGCAACAGCAAATGCAGTCAACCCCTGTGAAACAGATGCATTCGCAGCAGCAATCTGTGAATGGATTCTCTACACCCCAACAGCCTCCTGGACAGCCTCATATCATGGGTTCGCAAGGACACGCACGAAATAGTCTGTCGAGAACCATTGAGGCTACGACTCCGCAAAATGTGTCTTTCACGATGCCATCTCCCGTGTCTGCTTCGAAACCGGGAAGCCTATCTTTACAATCACCACAGGTACCTAGCAGCGCTCGTGCTGAGGACCCTGTTCCTACAGAGTTCAATCTCCCTGACGTCTTGGATCCCAAGGTCCGATCGTTAGATACATTTGGAGGTGTTGAGTTAGAATCCTTACACAAACTTGGACAAGAATTGACTCGGTCGAAACCTGACGTTCCGAACGCCATGGATCTCGGCCTGATTGATATCGACGCCCTAACTAGAAGTCTACAGTGTGGAATTCATGCTGAAGTTCGATTAGCGTTGGACACCTTGTGCGTACTCGCCGTGGATCCTCGTCTGCAATTCGATTTGACGGTTTGCGAAGACCTTGTAGAGACACTTGTTGATTGTGCCGAAGATCAAGTCGAACTTCTCGCCGAGAACGCAGCTGAGGTTTCGGACGTCATGCTCATTAGCTCTTACGAAGATGTCGTGCGTGGCAACCGATCAGATCAAGAAAACCTACAAGACATACCAAAGTTTGGTTCACTTGAATCGGAACTCAATCTTGCCGTCAACAAGTTGATTTGTATAACGACTATTATGCGAAATCTATCCTTCCACGACAAAAACCATGCTCTCTTGGCCGACGAACTCGTTGTCAAATTCTTGTGCGTTGTTATTAGGCATTTGGGCACTCGAAACATGCTTTTGCGAACGAATTCCAACACGCTCGATTTCATGAAGGATCTCATCGTCATTTTATCAAATCTAGCCCCAGCGATCGAATTACCTGGTCGAGAACAAGCTCTATGCCTGCTGCATTTCCTTCTTGCTTTTGCACCTTGTCCGCCGCCCAATATTGTGGGAGCTGAAAGTGTTGTGTTTACACCATACGATCCTGCGATTCATCGGTATTTGCCTGCGGCTGTGGATAGTTTGGCCAAGTTACTTGCTCGAGATGAACCCAACCGAACATTTTACAAGACAATTTTCGCTTCAGATGCTACCTCTTCTCCTCCGTTCGATCTCCTTACCAGAACCTTCGCACTCGCCATTTCGCCAGTCCCAGATGACAAGCAGGGAACAAAACGTGGGCATCCACTGGTTCCTGTGGCTGAAGCTCGGAAGCCGGTCTTGATGCAAGGAATACTAGCTGCGGAGATTTTGGCAAATCTGGCACCTGGATTCGAAACAGGCTTAGCCAATTCTTGGTTGAAGTCTGAAGATGGTTTCGCGCAGAAACTTTCTCGACTGATCTTGACTCTATGCCTGGAAACTGCTTCACAGGCTTCTCAGCAACGGGGTCAGAATGCACCGAAAGGGGTCGAAGATGGGGATCTATTTCACATTACTCAAGGTGGGATTGCGGTGTTACGACGCCTGACGGAAAAATCTCGAAACCCAGAAGATCCCAGGTCTACGACACCTTTCGCAGGCTTGCCTTCAAAGGAGAGTTTGTTAGCGGCATTGAAGATTGCTAATCCAAGGCTTCAAGGGATTCTTAAACAATTATGTGCATACGCAGGGTTGGGCACATAAGGCGAATTGATTATTGTTACTCATTGTACCACATTCCATAGACGCATCGATACTTGGCAGCGTTTGGAGTAGGCGTTCGAACATTCTGATATCTGTTTTATGTAGCATGGCTCTTTGCCTAACGTCTTTCCTTGGCTGGTATCTTATTCGGGTTGCTGTTGTACAAGTTGAATTACTCTTCTGGATGAGTGAGAAAAAGACAGAACGGTGTTGTACATATAGGCACGAGTCTGCAAATTGATAATGCAGAGCTTTGCTTCACGAAGCAAACCATGAACCTCCAATCCTACACCTCCTTCATAACAATTCTACAACCTCCACGAATCCGACCTGATTGGTCCCCAGAAACTTCTTGATATCGTCTCGATGATGACCCTACTGCGATTAGAAATAACCCCAATACAAGCTTCCAGCGTAACAATACCTTCACAATGATATGTCTCGTCAATTGGTGGATTACCACATCCTTCGCATCCTGTAATTTCAAAGTTCTCTGCAAATCCGCCTTCAATGCGTCGATATCCCCTTCAATATGCTTGACCTTTGTCAAGTGCATGTTCCCGCCGCGCTTGTTCAACTGATATACTGGGTATTCCTTGCTCTTGGTCAGGGCTATGCGGTAGGGTTTCGAAGGGGAGATGGCTGTTGTCAGAGAAGGTGCTGGTGTTGACGAGGCGGCTGTGGTTGAAGCTCTGGCGGCTCCGAGGAAGTGATTGATTGTGGAGGGCCGAGGGAGGGCTCTCGGCCGGAGGAAGAAGAGGGGGAGCTGTGCAAATGCCATTGTGGGAAGGGTAGGAGGGTATAAAGAGAATGATTTCTCTCCGTTGTCGTCGCGAACCCTCAAAAAGAAGACAAGGCGAGGCGATTCAACACGCTACTTTAATCCCCACTAGCGCAAACATTTTAAGTGGGCCCGCACACAAATATCAGATATCTTCAAGCCGCGACGACGACGACCCCACCTCCACGACCTCTTTCCCTCCCTCAACAGAACAGTCGCAACCATGGCGGACAACACGCCCACCACAGCCAGCGACCTGCTTAACGGCGCTCAATCGCAAGCCGCCAAAACCCCCGAGGAAATCGCGAAAGAATACGACCTCCTGCCCAAACTCGTCACGCATCTGGATCGCCATTTAATATTCCCGCTGCTGCAGTTCGTCGCGGATCAGGATGAGGAGGGCGAGGCGGCCGATTTCACAAAGGCCAAGTATGAGCTGTTGAACAAGACGAACATGACGGATTATGTGGCGACGCTTTATTGTGAGATGGAGGGAGTACAGGATCCGCCCAAGGAGTTTGCGGCCAAGAGGCAGCAGGTGCTGGATCAGTTAGAGAAGTACAGTCAGGAGAGTGAGAAAATCACCGATTTACTTGGGAGAGAGGATGTCGTTACCGGGCTCAGGAGTGACAAGGTGGCCAATTTGGAGTTCTTGAAGAAGGAGCACGATGTATGTTCCATATGGATGAGGGGGTTTGTGGCATGTGCTAATGAGGGAACAGGTCACTATTGAGGAGGTCAATGTTCTCTACGACTTTGGCAACTTTCAATACAGCTGCGGAAACTACCAAGCTGCAGCCGAGCTTCTCTACCAATTCCGAGTCCTGTCTACCGACAACGACAAAGTCTCTGCCGCGACCTGGGGAAAGCTAGCTTCTGAAATCCTAACCGGAAACTGGGAGTCAGCGATGGAGGAAGTCCAAAAAGTGAAGGAATCGATCGATACCAAACTCTTTAGTAACCCCCTCGCACAACTCAGCCACCGCGCCTGGCTCATCCACTGGGCACTTTTCCCCTTCTTCAACTACGAACCCGCACGCGATACAATCTGTGAGCTCTTTTTCTCTGCTCCATTCATCAACACCATTCAAACCGCCTGCCCCTGGGTCCTGCGCTACTTGACCGCCGCAGTCATCACCAACCGCAGCCGTACACGCAACACCGGTCAATACCAAAAGCAACTCAAAGACATCATCCGCATCGTCAAGCAAGAAAATTACGAATACAGCGACCCGGTCACCGACTTCATCAAGGCCCTGTACATCGACTTCGATTTCGAGGAAGCGCAGAAGAAGCTCTCAGAAGCTGAGGAGGTCCTACGTTCCGACTTCTTCCTCGTGGCAGCAGCAGACTCTTTCGTTGAAGCCGCTAGACATCTAATTTCCGAGAGCTACTGCAAGATCCATCAGCGTATCGATATCAAGGACTTGAGCGCGCGGTTGGGCCTGAACCAGGACGAGGGAGAGAAGTGGATCGTGAATTTGATCAGAGATACGAGGGTGGATGCGAAGATTGATTATAAGGAAGGAACCGTAGTAATGAACCACCCGCCGAGCAGTGTTTATCAGCAAGTTATTGAGAGGACGAAGGGTGGATTCTTCAGGACGCAGGTATTGAGTGCTGCTGTTGCAAAGTGAGAGTAGTAAGTGAAATCGCAGGGAATGCATGGCTGGCGTTTTTGGGTTGGGCAAAGAAGCAAAAGTGCAGGCAGGCTGTGTGATGGCTGGCTGCTTTTTATATTTGAGTTCCCATACATAGATGATGGTACCCAATCAACGATATTCAGATGTCTATACTTTTTTCTGTTATTCCGTTGTACTGTAGTCCACAAGTTGTGCGCGTTCAGTTCGCAAGTTGCGATTTCAAGAATTGTTGGCAACGCATAATATTGTCGTCTTTAAAGTCTTTACCCGTTAGCTGCTTCATTTTAGTCTGCTTTCTATAGGTAGCTCGAGCCTCGAGGGCTAGAAATAACGACAGGCTTCAAGGATCTTATATGAAAATGAACTTGGAACTAGTACTTCCTAGTTGAGAAGTTTGTTGAACATCTAGTATTCTTACCGCATCTCACCACTCAACAGCGGTGAGTCCGGTGTAACATTCACAGGTTAGCCATTTACCTGATACGACGTCTCATTTCAGAAAACATCCTTCTTCAACACGAATTCCTCACAACTACGTCTCCATTCCTCAGTCTCACATCAACCTCAGAAATACATCTCCTACCACCACAACAAATACTCGCAGCAATGTCAGACACGGCAGCAGCAGTACACCCATGCTGCCTCAAAGGCTTCCAATGGGAAGGCACACCCATTGGCCGCATCGACAAGCTAGCTGGGCACAGCACGTACATCACCGGCACTAACCCCGATATCGCCATCTTGCTCATTCACGATCTCCTGAGCTGGGAGTTTACGAATACGCGTCTGTTGGCGGATCATTATGCGAGGGAGGTGGGCGCTACGGTATGGTATTCCGGAAGCTGTCTTCTTCTTTTCTCATGACGGATTCACCGATATTCATTTTTCTGCTTTTCGATATCTTAGATAGGAGGTTTGAGGCTTTTATGAGAAGCATGTAGTTCTTCATCGAGCTTTGCTAAGTGTGAATGAAAAATCTTGCAGGTCTACGTCCCGGATTTCTTTGGCGGCGAAACACTTCCGTTTGAACCCATCACTAGCGGTAGATGGCACGAAGTCGACGTCCCCGGCTTCTTGAAGGAGAATACTCGTAAGTCAACCCCTCAAAGTCAAGAAACTGTTAGAAGGGAGCGTTGCGACACGTGCCTATCTATCATTCCAACACTTTCAAAAAAAGAGCGAGCAATACTAACTTCAAACCCCCAACCTAGGAGAAATCCGCGAACCCTCAATCTTCACCTGCGCCCGCGCTCTCCGCAACACCTACAAGAAACTCGGCGCCGTAGGCTTCTGCTTCGGCGGCTGGGCCGTCTTCCGTCTCGGCGCCAGAGAACACCAGCCTTCCCTCGTCGACTGCATATCAGCCGGGCACCCCACATTCCTTACCAAGCGCGACATTGATGAAGTCGCCGTTCCAGTGCAGATCCTCGCTCCGGAAATCGATCCAGCTTTTACGCGGGAGTTGAAGATTTATGCGTTTGAGACGATCCAAGGCGTGGGAGTGGGGGTCCCGTTTGTGTATAGGCATTTTCCGGGCGTGGAACATGCTTGTTTTGTTAGGGGGGATGAGAAGAAAGAAGGTGAGAGGGAGGCGTTGGTTAGGGGGAAGGGGGCGGTTGTTGGGTGGATGAGGGAGTTTTTTGTTGGGTGCTTAGGGAGGGGCGTTGTGGTGGAAGGAGATCGTGAAGGCGATGCTCGCTCGCGTTAGTGGGGAGGAAGTTCTTATTACGCATTTGGGAATAGGAAATGCATGGATCTTTCAAGAAGACTTCAGGACGGAGATGATGTAGCAAAGGTTCTGGCCGCTGGGGTGCAGAATACCACTGGTTTTAGATTGCGAGTCGATGGGTGTCCTAAGACGTATCGACCAAATTCTGCGACGAATGCTTAGGGACTTAGATGCCACAGACTCAACCAGAGAAGTTGTGACCTTTGATACTTGCTAAAATAAATAAAGAACTACTTTGTAAAAGTCTGTAATTCACCTACTTGGACTTGAATTTTGATATCAATCGACGGAAGGGTTCGCGGTTGCAGGACGAGGGAGGATAAGATGATGACTTGGATGAGAGTAAGCTTTTGTGTAATTGTAGCGATCGATCAATGCTTCTTGTGCCTTCTCCTTCATCATTCCATTTCAGCTTACTATTTAAAAAAAATTTCAACTTTGGCATCATCCTGATATCTTGAAGTAATGGTGGTAGAAATGGTATTCTAAGAACGTTGGGTTGGTTTGTAACTTCTAAGCGACTACCCTTGAATACTTAGCGTTTAGCCACTTCAGGCTTGCTACCTTACCTAGACAAGGTACATTCTTGTTTGTAAGCCCCAGATCTTTCTGTTTTACATTAACTAGGTAGGTAAGTAGGTAGCTAACAATTGTTCTATACAAAATATATCAATAAACCATAGGCAGGTAGCGATACGCGTTGTGTCCAGAGCCTGGAATTCGGGACGGCGCTAGAATTCAGACAACGTTCATGGCGCGGCTTGTTGCATTTTCGGCGTTTGAATGCCGAATGTACAATTTATTCGCTCTTTTATAGTGCTCGAATTAGATATGTGGTCTCTATTCAAGTATCGGACGCTCTGATATAAATACGACCAGCGGCTGTTACAAATTGTTTCATGTTGGACCTCTCTCAAGAATCTTTCCATACAAACCCGTAATCGTCACTTTCTTGATGTCAACCACCAGGCCCACGATGCGCGCCCTCGGGGTTCGGAAATGGGGCAAATCTGATAAGCTTGAAGTGTTTGACGTGCCGGTCCCCTCAATCGTCAATTCGGACGATATTCTCATCCAAGTGAAAGCAGTCGGGCTCAACCAAGCCGATGCCGTGAAAGCATTGGGCTATGCTAGATTGCTCGAGACAGTTGAGTATTTATTCACCTCTCCCCGGAATTTGCAGCATTGCAGAGACCATATAACTGATCTGTACGAAGGCTACCTTTTATCATTGGGTTCGATTATGCGGGAATAGTTTCTGCAGTAGGGGATTCCGTCACCAATTTCTCCCCTGGAGATGCTGTTTATGGATTCAACATGGGCGCTACAGCTTGTGCCGAGTACTTGTTATTATCATCAAGCTACAAATATTCGATTGCAAAAATACCAGGAAAGCTCTCGTTCGAAGAAAGTGCGTCTCTCCCGGTAGCTACTCACACGGCGCTGCGAGCACTCGACAAGATCAACGATGAAATGCCGGGCGGTCTGAAGGGGAAAACGGTTCTAGTGACAGCTGGTCTAGGCGGTATTGGTTGCATAGCATTGCAGCTTTTGAAGCCTGTTTTTGGAGCGGGCAAAGTCATCACCACGCTCTCTGCCGGGAAGATTCCCCTCCTTTCGGGGTTGTTGGGCGAAGGCTTGGTGGATCAGATCATAGACTATACCTCACAGGACGTGGTCGCCGAAGCCGGTCCTGGATGCGTGGACTTTGTTCTTGACACTGTATTTGCTTCTATGGCATATCTTGCGCTTCTGAAGCCGGGAACCGGTGTTGTGTTGTCGGTCATGGGGAAGAGTGGAACGACTCTGGCTGAAGACTATCCAGAAGCACCCTGGATGTTAAAAAAGCTGATGAATCTCCTCGATGCGTTTTATAAATGGAGAGCTTCAAGGTGGGGAGTCAGGTATGAGCATGCCAATACCCAATTCACCAAAGAGGACTCCGAGAGGATCGATGGGTGGGTGGGGGAGGGGAATCTGAAGCCTGTTATTGGTGGGGTATTCCGCATGGACGACTTGGACCGTGTGAGGAAAGCGTTTGATTTGGTCGCAACAGGTAAGGGCGCGGTGGGAAAGTACGTGGTTCAAATATCCTAAAGAATTCCACGGAAAAGTGGTCTCCTCATAATCATCATAACACCGTAGAGAATAAAATCCCTATGACTCCTCAATAACCTTCTCCATTTTTCATTTTCTATTTTCCCTTTCTCCCTGCATATCCTCTCCTACTCATCATATTCCAGCCACTTCCCAGTGCACACCGCATACCTTTTGACATCTCCTTGCTATGAGGACCCGAAAGTGTTGGCGCTCCCCAGTAGGTAGATTTTCTCTCATCTGGCCATTTTTCATCGATAAACTCAAGAACGGGACAACAGCGCATTGCTTTCTTTCCTGATCACATACTTAAGCAAAATGCTAAAATGTTATGAGAGATTCTAATAAAACCAGGATTGTATTCCAAGTGTCACATTCACATTCACTTTCACGTTCGTAGCGATAAGGTTCGCTTACGATGCCGATTTGGGCATAGTGTCGTCTGCCCCCCTTTTTTCCCCGCGATTTGTTATAGTTTAAACCTCGCAACTGGCAATATTACGTGGCGATTCTTTTATCTAGTAACCAAATCTGTTTTAAGTATGAAAGAAAGCCAAAACAGCGTTCTGCTGTTGTAGCTATTATCTGCAGGATAATGGTTGTCCCGGGCAAAGGTTCTATATCGAAGCTATCAATTACACAGACGATTTCAATCAAGCTCATAGGGGGTAATGGCATCAGACGTTATAAGTTGCTCAACGATTCTTAAAATATAGTCTAAAGCGTCCAGCCATTTAGCACATGCGACATCAGCTTCCTCTGACACCTGAACCGACCAGCTGTATTGCTTCTGAAGATGGCCTCTATGTCTCCGTCTCGGACAGAGTAGGTTTCTTGTTGCTTTTCACCATAAGCGGAATCTTGTAATGTGCAATGAAGCCTTTCATCTGTGCCCAGTCACGGGATCCCGGGGCCAACTCCATGTCGAACTCCCAAAAAAGGCGTGCTAGAAAGAGTTTCGAGTGCATCGAGGCCATCCTTGCATATATAGTTAGCCAATGAAGAATAAGTCCTAATGTGAAACTTACTCTTGAGCAATGCACTTTCTCGGTCCGTAACTGAATGGCTGCAGAGCATTTCGATGATCTCCTGCAAACTCCTCACTGACAACGTCAAGCCATCTTTCTGGATGGAACTCATCTGGATGCTTGAAGTTCTTTGCGCTGTGGTAAGTTGCCCAGTGGTTGACCCCTACTACTGTACTTTGGGCGACGTACTTCCCGCAGATGGAGACTCCCCCGCGTGGAACAACGCGAGTAAAAGTCGATAGAATCGGGGGCATTATCCTGATAGACTCATCCGTGACAGCTTTGAGGTATTTCATACCGTTGACTATGTCCAAGTTCAGATCCGATCTTTTCGACGCCGCATTTCTGATCTCGTCCACAAGTTTTGACTTCACATCGGGATTGGCTAGGATGTAATAGACAGATGCGGACAACCAACTAGCAGTGGTTCCCGATCCCGCAGCGATGAATATGGCGGCGTTATTCAGGATCTGTGATTTACCCGTGTCTCCTTCCTTTTGGTTCCGCTCCATGTGGGATACTGATCTTTTGTTAGTACAAACAAACCAATTATCCTGCCAGGAACTCCTACTCAAGTCAGTCTCACTTCCTCCATTCTTCAGCCTGTCTTGTATCAAAGGTCCCATGACGTGAAAATGCAGTAATCCTTTCGAAACTAATGGCTCGATGGTGTCTTGGAGGTAGGCCATCATGGGTAGGCGTCGAAGTGAGATTGGGATATAGGCGAACCTTAATATGTTATCGAAATAATGCACAGTTGGATGAAGTTTCCCGTGAGCAGTGCTTGCTCCAATATCTCGATCGGCAACAAATTTGCCATTGAAGTCAAGAATGGCGTTGGCAAATATTGGTGCGATATCGACGGTATCAGCAGCCGATATTTGTGTCGTGAGATTCTCGATGGCACGATCGGTGTAATGTGTGAACATGTCTTCTTTCGTCATCAACGACTTTCGCGTGAAAGCATAGGCGAGAGCCCGTCTTTGTGGGGTGTAGAAAGTTCCTTCGGAATTGACCTAATTTTGACAAAATCAGGTCTGTGAATGGTCATTGCATGGTCTTGATTGGGGACTTACGACGGTATCAACGCCTTGAAACCCAGACCCATAGAGGACAGGATCTTTCAGAAGACGGTTACCAGTGGTTGAAGGCTTGTCTTCTCCATGAAGTTGAATGTTTCGGCCTTTTTCGTTATGTTAGCCAATCCATGAACAATGCATCGCATCCCAAACTGACCGTATATTGATATCCAGGCTTCAGCGTTATTGTATGACAGCTCATTTGGTGCAATGCGTACGACATCGCCGTATTGGTCGTGTAAAAGTTTGAGCTCCCTGAATGAGTTGCCTCGAATGATCTTGAAAATGTACCAGAGGCCAGTCACTTTGCACCAAATTGGACCAGGGTACGAACGCAGGGTGTGAAAACATAAGCTGTAGACGGTATGCATGAGGTAGAGTCCGACCTGTTCTCATTTAGCGATTGAACCACGAGTTTGATGCCCAGGAGAAGGCCCAGGGAAGGACTCACTAAACCCCAGCAGAGGGAGGCAAAGCCGAAGTCTTCAGAGGAAGGCATCACGAGAAGATGAACAGGGAATCTTCTCTGGCCGTCGAGGACTTAGGAATGAGGAACTTTTTGGGGATGTGTTTGGAGTCTGGACGCTATTAAAGGGCGTTCTGCTGGCTGATTCCAGCGTGGATGTGAGAGACTTTATAATTTTAGCAATGACTGTAGTCCAGTTGTCCGGGCATACCTAGGTAGCTGATGACTATTACTTTAGTGAATAAGTCGAGGATCGAACTTCAATTCAAGCTGATTATATTCACCAAGACCCCGAGAAATTTGTGATTAGCAATAACCTGCGTAAATTAGTGTGAATCAGTGAAAATCAATGAATACGTATCTTCCCTTCCACCTGTTGTATGCCGCCAACACCAACACCATTGTTACACCAACAACGAAACCAACACCAACGCTTTGAGGAGAAAAGGTCTTCGCAGCATACAAGAGGTAGACGGGGGCTTTCTCAGTAAAGCTTACCAACACTTATATTAACACCAACTAACACCAACGCTTTGGAGAGAAAAAGTCTTAGCGGCATACAACAGGTGGAAGGGATACTACCTCTACCAGAACTCATTCATTCATTGGATCTTTATTGAATCCCCCCTCGAAGACACATCATCAATCCTAATCTGCCCCATTCAGTTGAGCTACTAGGTGACAATCATCTCCGTTAAAAGGCTGGAGTCATCACATGTGCTGGAGCCATTTTCAGTTCCATAAGAATCAATATAATTCGGCCTCCAAGTATTCATCAACCACAGATTTCAGGAATACACTACACATTCTTCTACTCCAGACCCCAAATTTGACACGATGGACTCGATTCAGTATCGTCGCTCGGAAGAATTCCCCTCTGAGACCTGGAACAACAACAAGTTTCCGACACAATTTCGCCCACGCATCAGCAAGTATGCCTATCTCTGCGACGACGCTTGCTGGGAAGTTCGTGATGAGCTGGCAGCAGCAGGAGTACCTGAATCCATTGCAAAAGGTTTTGGTTGCGTTGATTCAGTTACTGGCAATGCTATTGCCCTTGTAATTGACTCCTTTCTTCTTTTCCCTCATTCGTTTCGCTGTTGGGGATACCGAACAAGTCGTACTAATTCGTTGCAGTGGTTCCCCGAAGCATTACCTGAGAGATTGTACATTGCCGCTTATATGGTCGAATATGCCTTTGCACATGATGGTAAGTACTCTTCGGCTCTGCGAGAATACCAGGCTGACCCTAAAATGCAGATGTCGCAGACGGTGTAGAAGACGTGAGTAAACATACAGTGAAGGAAATAAGTATGGCTAACACTAGACCAGTTTGATGAAAGCAATCAAGCTATGATTGATTCTCTTGATGGCGCAACGCGAGACAACAAACAGAACCAAATCAACCTGGTGCTCAAGTCTATCCGCGCTCGCTTTGCTGTCGAAGCTTTAGAAGTCGACGAGGAATTGGGAAACTGGCTCATTGAAGAATGGAAGGAACAGTTGAATGTCAAAGCCGAAGCAAGAGATAAGGATTACAAGTCCATCGAGGAATATCTTGAGTTCCGCCTTGTAGACGCTGGTGCAAAGTGAGTTACTTTTTCATAATCCCACCCCATCGTTGAAGCTGGATCAAATCCTTGACTTGAAACATGAACTTATATGAATACCCAAGCTGTGCCTTGGTTATGCAACGATTTGTTACCGACACCACAATCAATCGAGCACAAATTGAAAGTGTTAGATACCTCTCGAATCTGCTCTATCACGCACAGATTCTGGTCAACGATCTTGCCTCGTGGCAGAAGGAAATTGATGCCTACGACAGTGGCAAAACAAACTCTCTGGTCAACGCTGTTTCGGTTCTGATGAAAGTGCACAGCATTGACGCCGAGGCCGCGAAGAAACTTCTGTGGGACCAGGCTCTCGAATACGAACGACAGTACTGCGAGGAGCGCGATCTTTTCATCAAGAATGAGTCTCCAGAGCCAGAATTCTATTACTGGTTTAGAGTTCTCGAACTTTGCAACGGAGGCAGCGCAGTCTGGAGTTTGAGCACCCCACGCTACAATAAAAACGCCCCGAGACCTGCTCGAAAATCGAAAACAGACAGAGTCAAAGCCAATGGCAGCACGGCACATGATCACTCAGAGGACAATCCCCGCCCCGCAAAGATACACAAAGCAAAAGGAGAATTCTCACACAATGGGAATGGGAACGGCAGTGTCGATGAACTCACGAGGGCAAAGTTGAAGAACGATGGAGAACGGAGCACGAGCGACCGTGATGCAGAAATGGAAGCGACGCATCATCATACACGTGACCAGGATACATCAGCTATAGAACTGGACGAAGATGTGGTAAGTACATTACTTGCCTTGTAACTTTGAGACCAAATGCACGATATCTAATGTTTGATTCCTCTAGATTACAAATGCACCGTACATCTACATTGCGTCGCTGCCAGCTAAAGGGGCGAGAGACCATGTAACTATAAAACTGCGGCCCTACGCACCTTGTAAGCTCTTGTACTGAATCAAAGCTTATTTTTTATTTTTTGCAGTTGATTGATTCTCTGCAAACCTGGTATCAAGTTCCCGAGGCGTCACTTGATACTATTCGAAGTGTCGTTGCAATGATGCATAACATATCCCTAATGTCGGTACTTTGCAGGAACTCCCCAATTCATTTCAATATATGCTGGGCTTTGCTAACAAACTCTTTGGCAGGATCGATGATATCCAGGATCATTCTCCTATGAGAAGAGGCTTTCCTTCAACGCATATGGTGTTCGGGGTGGAGCAGACGATCAATGCGGCTACTTATATGTACGCAAAGAGTGTAGAACAGGCCTCGAAGCTTTCTCCGGCCACTTTCCTCACACTAATCGGTGAGTACCGTATCAAAACTAGAAAAACAAAGTACTCATATCGCGCAGAGGAGGTAAAAAGACTTCATGTCGGACAGGCCCACGATTTGCATTCAACCTATCATTGCACATCCCCATCCATACCAGCATACTTCAAGCTAATCGAGCAGAGTAAGTGCCTCCCCACCGGCACACCAAAGGAAGGAACTAATCACCAGTTCTAGAAACCGGCGGGATCTTCCGAACAGTCTCCCGAATGATGCAGTCAGAAGCAACAAAGAACGCAAGCCTCAACATCGACACCCTCATGAACCTGCTCGGTCGCTACTACCAGCTTCGCGACGACTATCAAGATATCACTAGCACATCGGCCGGTAAATCCACAACGTACAACGATCTCGACCAAGGCACCTTTACGCTCCCAGTCATCCACGCATTGTCGACCCAAGCAAAGAGTGGCAGTACCGACCTCCTCAACATTCTGCAGTCTCGAAGCCGGGCGAATGGCATGTCGAGCGCGATGAAGATGCTGACGATGAAGGTCATTGAGGAAGCAGGTAGTCTGAAATATACTAAACGCGTTCTGGATGACACATATGAGGATCTGAAGAAGGAACGGGATTTAGTGGAGGAAACAGCTGGCAGCAAGAATTGGATTTTGAGGCTGTTGCTGAGTCAATTGAAGATTTGAGCTCTCTTTATGGTATTACAATTTTTAAGGCGCGCAGGTATTTAACGTTTGGAAAGGTAGATATTAGGATCTCTCCGCAGCTTTAGCAAATCGATGAATTTCATAACCCACGGTCATTTATTTGCTTCGAGCGAGATATCAATCACCCCCCAGTAATTACGCATAATACAATAACAGTTCACAACCACATAAATATCAAGACAGAAAAGTACGACCCCGAAATACGCGCCAAACATCACGCACTTCCAACTTGGAAGTTCCAAGAGAATTATTCCGCTTTGCATCCTTATGCCATGCATTGAAAACCCAGATGCTAAGAACCATTTCAGCAAGAAAAATGAAAAGAGTCCACACCCTCAAGCTGGCAAAACCACCTGAACACCCAGAATGACATCTGCCCCATACGTGGTACCATTAATATTCTTAGCACCAGCAAGCCGTTCTTCGGGAGCCATTTGAAGCCTGGTGCGGACCTCTAGTCGGGTGTGAGCGTCGGGAGTTTCATTTGGAGATATAGTTCACTTACGAGCTTCTCTCCACTCCTTGTTCGTAGGAACCTTCAGAATCACACGGTCAGATGATACAAGACATAGTGTTGGGAATCTACTTACGGGAAGACCTGAAAATATCAATTTTTTAAATTGTGTAAACACGCCCTGCTTGAGGACAAATCCTTCACGCTGGATCAAGGGTGATTCTGCGGTAGTACCTCGTTAGATCATTGTCCAAAGCTTGACTCGCGGACTGGAGTTATTTTTACCCATTGCTGGCTTCAGACGCATATTGCCTTTTGAGCCGTTGAAGAAGACCAGGGAAAGACGCTGCTCGTCCTCTTGGTCTGTAGGAGGTTCCGCCACTGAAGCAAAAGGAGGTCAGCATGAGTTTTTCAACTTCTCGCAGGAATACTGTAGCGAGACGCTTTACCTTTATGGAGTGTTGCTTTAAAGTGCGCACCGGATATGACTCAGTGTGGTAAATAGTACAAAACAATACATATTAGCCAATATGACAGATTGATAAACGTACCGCAATATGGATTTTTGAAACTATATCAGTCTTATACAAGTGAGGATATATTATATTAGTGCTAATATATATTGCTAATATGATAATATAAAATAATATGACCTTACTAGCGCTCCCTCAAGCTTCTAAATTGCCTCTATCTACTCCTAAATTGTCTATATTTGCTATTAAATTATCTTCTAACTACTCCTTAATCTTAAGCTATAACTTAAGATACTTAATTGCTTTAACTGCCTTAATCTCCATCTTTATCTTCTACTTAGTAATAAGCTACTTGCATTAGAGAATAAGCGCTTAGGCTTATTGCTTATCCTAGGGATTAAGAGTATATCTATAGCTAATTTTAAGAGGTTAAGGAAGTCAAGTTATTGCTAAGGTTCAAGCTACTATTTATAGGAAGTGAGATTTATAAAGGAGGGAGGGAGGTTGCAATATTGCTCATACTTGTCTTATGATAAAGGTTATACTACTTAAGCTTATAGCTATTTATTAAAGGCATTCATAAATTAAAAAGGAGGTTTAAGTAAGGGAGGAGGAGCATTAATTAGCTTATACTAATCCTAAAGCTTTTATATTATCTTTTCTACTTTTGGCACCTAATTAGCTTTCTAATTATCTTTAATATAATGCCATTTAAGGTGAGGGGAGAGTACAACTGCAGCAATATATACTAGGGTCTAATCGCTCAAATTGTAGTATTTTAATAGCTTATTCCACCTTAAATTAACTATTAGCGCTATAAAGGGATCATCCTAGAAGTCTACTCTAAATACCTTAAATTTTTCTAGCGTATAGTCTATCATTAGAAGAGCTTTATTAAGCGTTACATCATAACCTTCAAGAGCTAGAGTTGATTACTATAAAGTAGCTAGAACCTACTAGATTTTTATAATCTAGGCCTAATCTTCTTCTAAAAGCTAATCTTCTAAGTACTTATTAGGATTATTATCAAAATAAGCATTAAAGGCTTCTCATATAGGTAATAAGTATGCAATTCTTAGTATCTTCTCCTAAGAATTCTATCAAGTAGTATTATCTCTTATAGGTTGAAATCTATAGCTATAAGTGATAAATTTATTTATGCATATAATACTTCTATAAAGGTAAATAATAATATTATAAAGCTTCCCTAGTAGCCCCTTCTTCTACTATGCTTCAATCTGCGCTAGCGTAATATCATAATAAGGGATATCATTTGCATTATTAAGATCTTTATTATTAGTCTTAAAGAGGAAGGCTTAGGCAGTAAGATTAAGGATATAGCCTTAATAGCAAATTTAATAGGTTTTCAAGTTATAAGAGAGGTAGAAGGTAGAATTAAGGCCTAATAACTATTAGTAGGAATTATCTTAAAAAATACATAATTTTAAGGCATATGACAAGCTAAAATGCATAGTATCTTATTATTAGAAGGGTTATTATCTATTACAAAATACTCTAGCTTAGAAGTAATACTATAATTAGCAATTACCTTAAAAATCATAAGCGCTTAATCTTTACTAGTATAGCCTTTTATAAAGTCTTTTATAGCTAGAAGATATCATTATAGCTATCTATCCTTAGAGATAAAGTAAGTAATAATTCTAAAGATTCTAATGCTATTTAAGGAAGTCTAGAAGTCGTATAAGATGTAGATCTTTAATTAAGCTTTTTATAGATTATCTTTAACCTTCTACTTCTATCCCTTATATTAGCATATCACCTACGATTTGATTATAGTATAAGACTATAGAAGCTAGATATTGATTTTATTATTAAGGTATATAAAGAAGTCGTAGAATTTAGTATATTAGACTAGATAGAGAGGCAAATTGGAGGCAGTAATAAATTTGACGTAGAGAACTTCTAGTATATTAGGATTAAGGCTATCCCTAGTAGAATTATCATTAAGGCATTATCTTTTTTATAGATTCTCTAGCGTGATCTATTTAGCTTATTTAAGTATCTACTATTTTCTTTTAGCTGAGGCTCTATAAGGAGAGTAATTAGGGATATCATAAGTATTAATTAAATACTTAGCAAGTCTTTTAGTACCTTTAGAGGTCTAATAAACCTTAGGATAATAACTACATTTCTAGATCTTAAATCTATCATTAGAGAAGTACTATATCTAAGCATCTTTATCTAGTATATGCTTAAAGATCTAAGAATGTCATATACCCTTATTAGAGCATCTGCCAAGTATGCTAATTATAGGAACTACTATATAAGCTTATTAGGGAGGTACTAGACGACGCCTTTATAATAAGGGGGGGAGGTAATAGCAATAGCATTATTATTATTAAACTAAGTATTATTAATATTAGATAGAGCATCTAAGGGATATGTAGAAGCTAGGGATTAAGCCTTTAAAGAGGAAGGTTGTAAATTATTAAAAGAAAGAGTAGTTTAGCACTAGCTTCTACGTTACATTATGAAGGTTTATATAGAAGTATATTAGCATTAAAATCGCAAGGAGTGCTTCCTACTTTATATACTTATATAATAATTGCTACTTGATTAAAAAAAACGATTTTAATATTATTAGAACTACTAATCGCCTCATATTCTAATGCAATTAAAGTTATAAATATTAGTTAAGGTTTTAAGAAGTTCTATTAGATTAAAGAATTTTAGATTCTTAGATATTCTAAGCAAAGTAACTAATTAAATGCTAGTAGCTAGAACCTAGGATAGCAAGTTAGGATAGGCTTAAATTACGATCGCCTAGTACTTTAATTTTAGCCTATTTACCTATTAAATCTATATACTAAAGCAAATTTCTAGAGTCCTAGGCATATCCGACTATCTAATAGACTACCTAATAATATACTAATATATTGCTAATATAAGACCCCATATTATATTATACTATATTAGTAGTAATATGAGAAGTATCATATTATATTAGTCTAATATAGGATCTACCATATTATACTAGTATAGTACGCAATATAGTACTATATTGGTGTACTATTTACCACACTGATATGACTTGAGTTTAATCAATTTCCAATTAGTAGAATACTTTCTTATGGCTGCAGAGGTCGGATATGTTTATTGGTTTACAATACCTTCAAGTGTCTCGCCGAGGTTGACAACCAAGGCGCCTGCTTTATACTTCACGTATCTCCATTTGTTATCTGAGCCCCAGATCTGGAGCGCGGTGACAGGCACGGAGAATAGAAGAGTGGTTGTGCCGTAGTCTATATGGCTATGCGCAGCGACCCTTTAGTCTAGTGGGTATCTGGAACAGTATGGAAGGAGATACATACCCGTACATCCGAATTCCCTTTCTCTCCTTCCTGTCTTTTGCTGATAGAGGATAATATAGCGCATGCCGGAAATAACCATCTCCCACTAGTCCATCGTGAGACTGAACATTCTCTGTCAAGCACGGGGACGTGTCAGCTGTTTCTTACATGTTCTCCACGGAGCACCTCACTTACCCCACAGATAATCATCGGGTAGTTCGAGGACCAAGGACAAGAGCTTTAAGTGTCGTCGATTGACAGAATTCATCAGATACTATGCAAAGTCAGCCCTTGCTTCCCCGTCCGTACTTACGGCCACCCACATCGCAAAACGCAGTAATCTCATCCATAAAAGGTGCAATACACCCTGGAACCTTTTCAATGTCCTCAAACTCAGGCGAGTAAAAATTGAAATGTTCAATGCCGTCGAATTTCCCCGGTTCTCGCTGTACAGCGATTTATCGATCAGCATGTCTACCTTTGCTGACATGTATAATACTGCTCACTTTCCAGCCAAATCTCGGCTTAAACCCAGCAAAGACCCCAGTGGCAGGATCCCAAAGCAGTTTCGCTTTATCCTCTCCCGAGATATTTGCATGCATAAACTGAGCTAGATCGAAATGACGATGCAGCTACCTGTAGATTTAGCAAGAGCCATGTTTGCAGAGAAGGAAAACATGTGCGCACCTGTTCAAGTGAAATCCCATAGTTGGTTAGGAATAGAAAACCATCTTCCGCAATGGCAGCTTTCGTCGTGGCCACGAGACCTGCAACGACTTCTGGATCTGGAGAGTCGAGTAGGGAGAGTTCGATGGTTCGAAGATCAGCCCAGTCTAGATGCATCTTTGTTGGCTGTGGAGGTGACCATTTTGGGATTTCTGGCTTTGGGGTTTTCGAGATCGGGGGGCTGAATGAAGTTGCCATTTGGGAGATGGATATATATCAAGCGTTGGGATAGTACCGAGGTAGTCGTAGCAATTGTGGCAATAATTCATATCAAGGCTTCATTGAAGATATCAGTGAAGTGATTGATGCTATCTTGCCCCACTTTTGTAGAGAACCCCGCCCGCCTTCGCCCCCACCCCCCTTTTCAGGAGATCTACAAGTAGCGCGTAGCAAAGAGTAACTCGGAAGCAAAGAAGATAGCGTTATATGCACATCGGATCGTACCTCTTGCCCAATATTTTTTTTTTGCCCAGGATGTCTTTCCATCTACAATCATAATTCGCGCATTGGGATTTTCTGAAATGTTCGCAATGCGACAGGCATGAAAGTGGTGTAAGGATACTTGCTCCATTATCCGAATGCAAGACTATCAAGCAATAATATATCAGCACAGAACAGCCGTCACAAAATCCCCGCCCAAACACCACCACCCAAAGATATCCTTTTTTTTAACAGAAAGACGTCGAAGCAAAAGTAGAGCGTTAAACAAAAGCAAGTCCGTACAATGCACACGTCCATTCGGTTTCAAAATCATGGCTCGTGCCAAGTGACAGAAACTCCCAGCTCATGACGCCCATCAGCATGAACAATAAATGCCAGATGCCGAGAACCTGGCTCAGCTTGAATGCATACAGAAGAATCGAATGACAAGCCAGTAGTATTTACATCTACCCTCTTCTCCCCGCGCTGCTGTTCTGCAGAACGTGGATTATCGGCAATGCAAAGCATGCCCGTAGTAGCGATATCTTCAAAGTCAAAAAAGTATGAGACGAGTCCAGCTGTAAGTTCGCAGAATGTCGTCGAGGGGGAAATGTCAATAGTGACGGGCAGGTCCTCGAGCTGGTAAATAGAGGGATGGGCGGCTACGGCTGTTCCAATTTGCTGTACGGTTGTTGAAGATGAGGATGAGGCGCTGCTGCTCATGCGTACAGCGAGAAGACTAGGTGTCCGCGGCACGCCTGAAATGGAAGTAACGGTTGAAGCCGACGCCGCGATACTCGATCTCTGCTCCAGCAATAGCACATGCGCGCGACTCTCCATGGCAGCGTTATGATAATAGACGTTCTTGTTCAACAACCCACATATCTCGTTGTCCATAGAACGAATCATCCCTCGAAACCGTTTCCGTTGCTGAGGATGCTGGTTCATCCATTCACTACTGTCTGGAATCGTCCATTTTGGATACAATTTCATGTGGGAATGCGAGATGCCGAATTGGCCGTGATGCTTGATGAAAAG
Organism: Lachnellula occidentalis; assembly: GCA_007821535.1. Lineage (NCBI taxonomy): Eukaryota > Fungi > Ascomycota > Leotiomycetes > Helotiales > Lachnaceae > Lachnellula > Lachnellula occidentalis. The sequence goes on along the minus strand of QGMI01000018.1, from coordinate 50,590 downwards.
ATCGCATAGGAAGCATGCGGATTTGCTGGAGCCGATGGCGCGTGGCGGCAAGTCGTTCTTGTATTTCTCGTAGAAGAATATCAACTGTACCTCTCCATGTACAAAGCACAAGTCAGCTGCGCCAGGTGGCTGGCTTGCAGGATAAGCATCGCATATTTCTAGGTTCAAGTTCTGGCAATGGAACCTAGTCTCGGGTTGGCGACTGAGTCTTATAAGGTCTTTACAAATGCCCCAGTAGTTGCTCAGCTTGTCGATCTCGGCGACTTCCCGACTCGCTTGGATGCGCTCATCGAGACCCAAGATTTGCAAGTGAGTCTCGAGAGATTTGGATGATCCTTGGTTGGATACGTCGTAGCTTTTAAGAATAGCATCTTTGAGAAGATTGGCTTGGTCGTCAGCATCTTCTTGGTCGACTTTCTCTAGAGCATCTCGTAGGGCGATGACTGATGCTCGGAGCGACGCGAACTCGGCGATAATCTGTCCATCCGGCCCCCAAATACCCTCTAATATCCGGTCTATCCTTACGTATAGCGGCGGAAGACGTGACTTCCCTTTTCCAAAGTGCTCGGGCTTTACCCAATGATGAGTCCTCATGCGACCGTAAATCCGCTTCTCGCTGAAGGAGACAATCTCCTCGAAAAGCTGGGATTGGTACTGTTGCCTATGTTTCCCTGAGTTCATGAAGAATCAGAACTGATTGTATGAATAAATACCAAACGAATCTGCTAACATACCCGCTTTGGCATGGTCTCGCACAATCCCAAGTATTTTTTCGATTCCATTGACAACAGTAGAACGAGGCGTCTGGTTCGATGCAAGCCGGAACGTGAAACCCGGGGGATCGCTCATCTCCTGAAGAACTGCAGCAGAGACATACTCAACACCTTCTTCTACATGAGCAAGGAAAGCGATATGGTCTGCTAGATGGAGTTCTTCTTCATAAGACAGTAAGTATCCCTTCATTTCCTTCGCCCTCGGTACACTTTGCCGATAATTCTTCGGGGCTCGAGGACTCTGGTTTCCTTTAAGTTTATTCGAGAGCGCATTTACATTCCCATAAAAACTTCGAGATAAATCCGCGGTCCAAATACCCGGCAAAGCGTTTTGTTCCCTTGGAACTGTCATAGCTTATGAGACAAAAGGGATGACGAACATGCTGATAAAATCGCAGACAAAATCTCGAGTAAGCTTACCTACCATCCAGTGATATAGCCATTGCAAAGTCCTGGCAGCTCATGCAAACGGAGGGGACATGCAGCTCTCTCTAACGGAACTCAATATTGGGAGCGGCTCGGTGCATTGCATTATGCACGACACGCGACACCACTCGCTGCCCTTGCCTCGTCTATAGATGTCTCAGCCCGTGAATCTTCCCACCAGAGCCGCAGACTAATGTACCTTTACCAAATGAAAGACGTGACGACGGCTGGTTGCAGGTAAAGAAAGGCTCTGAGGCTTGAACCTTACCATCTAGGATTATTCACTTGATCGGATTACTTGGGTAGAGAAGCTCGCATCGCATGGATTTCAGATGAACTAAAAAGAGGGTCGCTTCAAACTTCTAATAAGGGAGGTAATCTCCTTCCACTAGGAGAGTAAAGAGCGAGCTGTCCAACGCGAATCACACACCCGACTTTTTAAGAACAAAACATGGTATACTTATTCATGATATTACATTTAACCCGCCTCCCACCTATCCCACCCGAAAAGCCAGCCAAGCCCCCAATCATATCCATGCAGGTATCATCAAAAGAAAAGAGACATAAAGCTCAGCCGCAACCCATTCCATCCCACTATCTCCCGGACCAGCCAGCCAGACCTCAAAAAAACCTTCAAACATCCACCCATTAAGACAAGAATATTCGAAATGGAAACAAAGGATGCATATAAGGAAACAAAAAATTGCTGAGGTATAGAGCCGCTCCCCCTGCGCCGCAAGGTATCAAACCAAATTTCGTAAAAGAACTCCAATCCATCCGTTCCACCCTTGATTACGCAAAATATCATAATACAATCTGCCGCTCGCATCTTGACACTACGGAAGTCGACTTTTCGAAAAGCTTGTTCTACCAGCCCTTCTTCCTCGCAAAACGCTTGTTTAAGAGCGCGAGTACCTTGGGTACGTTGAATTGGACGTATTCAAGATCGAGATCTTCTTGGTTGTCCTTCTGCATCTCGAGCAGATCGTCAAGTTTGAGGTCGAGTTCGAGAAGTCCACGATTGCGACCTTTGAAAGTGTTAGTCAATTGATAATTGCATAGAAGTCGAGTGTAGTTACCTTTGTAGTGGAGGGAAATGACGAAAGTCCCAGGCAAGGGACTTGTGAAGTTGAAATATATATTCGCCCTCCTGTTATCCGGGACGTTGCTCTTCTGGATGACACCTTCTTTCTCTAGTGCCTGATGGGTGAATTTGTACGGTCCCAAGACCTGATGTTTCTGCTGTTTTCGCTTTGTGCCTTCACTCTGACCTCGGACGTTGTGTAAGTAGCTCTTATATGTCTCGAGTTGGCCAACAAGGTAAGAGTTGTGATCGCGAATTGTTCTGAAGACCTCGTCGAGTTTTGAGGTTTCGACAATGACTCCATCCTTAAGGGAGCCGAGATGTTGTAATTCCTGCTCGACTTCATCGCGAAGCAGACCAAACTGATCGGACTTGTCGATCACTTGAAGTTCCTGGAGTTGGCTGAGTAGTTCCATGGCTCGGATGCCTTTCCGAACCATTACTGCATCATTTCGGGATGTTGCAGCAGCATCCGCGACCCGCTCAAGACGCAGTGGCCGTCGGGCGACTGCGCTGTTACTTGGGATTGACCGCATGATCTGGACGAACGTCGACTTGGCCTCCATAAAGTAAACTTCCTCCTGTGTGATATCAAGGGCTGCAGTAAGATCGTCAATTGCAGTCTCCCATTTGCTAAAGAGCGGAAGGTTAATCGCTCTGTTTTCTTTCCGGGGTAGTTGGGCCGGGGCAGGCCCAAGATCAGCCAAGATGACTGCCAAGTGGGAATTTTCGTCCTTTTTCAAATCGCCACTATGCTTCTCCAACAGTGCATGCGTAGCATAGACTTCGTTTAGCGTGATTGAAAGTTCCAAATCTTTCTTGGAAAGCGCAACATAATTATCCATTTCCAAACTCTCGTAGAAATCCTGGACCTCGCACAGATCAAGCATAAATTTGTTCACCCGCTCCTTGTTGTGATGGATAAAAGGTTGAAGTTTGGCCATATAAGGTTCCTTGGCATACGAGGGCTTGTTTGCTAGGTTTTGCAACATTTTCGCGATCAAGGTCAAGGTCCGCCGTGGTCGTTCGGCAGGGGTCCCATCAATAAGCATATATGACTTGGGTGTGACAATTGCGGGGTTGATGAATCGCAGGAAGAAGAATCCTCCTATGAGTGTACAGATGACCTGGTCGTTGGCATCGGGATATTTGCGCTTCGTGAGACTTCGGATCTGTTTGCAGATCCATCTGATCCCATATGGGGTCTCATCTAAGCCATCGATAATAGTCGTCAGAAATCCATTAGCAATTTCCATGAGCATCGTCAATCGAGGCTCAATGATTGCCTGGACCTGGGCATTTTCTGCAGCTTGCTCCGCAGTTACTCCCCGTGGCAAGGAAGCTGGTAGATCCCCTGTGTCTTCTTCGATTTGCTCAATCATTCTGTCATAGACCTTCAGTGGATTGATCTCGAGATCTAAATCTTTCAATTCAATCAGACCGTTAATACGGTCTGCCAACACCGTCTTCAGATAGCTTTGCCCCGGACCTCTTCGTGTATATGTAGTCATCATTCGAGAAACAGGGGTATTCGCGCGCAGAAGAGAAGAGTATTCGGGGGTGTTGTCGAACTGGTAGGTCAAGACAGACTAAACAATTGTCAGTATAACGAGGGACCGGGAAAATGGACGTCCACGGACCTGAAACATGGTCAAGAGTAGATGCTCTTCACGACTCTCGTATTGATTTCCATATATCGTGAACATGACTGTCTGAAGCAAAGAATCAATCTCGGCCATCGTGACAAGACGGCAGAGGTGGGCGATATGCCGTGGTTCGGATTGTAAAAGGAAAAGGAGGTTGCCGTATTTCTGGGTCTTCTCGTCGTTTGGGAAGAAACCCTCTTGTAGATCTGCGGCATCTTCTAGATGGCTGGCAACTTCGTTTTGCTATCTCAAATCAGCTCAAAACCTGATACATTGGAACTCATGTGCAAACCTCCTCCAACGCCATCCGATTTTGAATCAGTAGCGCTATCCGGGAGTCGAGATATCTGACATCCTTCTCTAAGACGAAGTTCTTCTTCGATTGCGACGAGATCTTGTGCTTCAAGTCTCGTAGTATTTTCTGGGCTTTAAATAATTAGTATCTTATCAGCGAGCACTTCGGAGCGAATGACTCGTACCCTTTGCAAGATCATCCTCGATTTCCAGGTCCTTTTCATTTGCGGACATGGACATGTACAGAGTGGTCATAGAATACCGTTTCGACTGGCGGACAGACCGTCCTCCATCGTGGGATGACATTGTGTTCTGGCGTGATACGGGTTGAAAGGAGGATGAGGAGGCCGTAGACGCCCGTGAAGGGGTTTGGAGCATGACGCTCATTACTGTGCTCACCGAGCGAAATCGAAATAACAATCGATGGGAGGAATTTCGAGGAGGTTTCGGTCTCTGCAGTGGTGGTGAAGTTTCACGGCTATCCGATGCGAGATGTCTCGAAAGAACAAAGATTGTTGACTGTAGCGATATTCGATAGCGCCAATTCAATCAAACCTACGGAGTCGGGATTTCGAGAAACAGCATGCGCTTCGACGGTCGCAAAGCTGTAGAGGTGGAGGATATATATTGACGCGCGAAGGTCGTGGTCGCGGTCGCGGTCGTGATCTTGGGTGGGGAATCCGAAGCTTCAGATGGGGATGAGTGGTGTCTCAATGCCGGCCAGCGAGCAATTCGGTGGATCGAGGTACTGTGTGAGTCGTCCGGTCCTTCAATTAATATGGTGGTGATTCAGAGCGTGTTGGTGTTGGAGTTCGTGGCGTCAATGGTGTCTGACTGTCGCAAAGATTCCACACCACTAACTGGACCCTTGATATGCTGGAAGCCGTTGGGTAGTGCAGTGCAGACTTCAGTGGCGGGAGTGGAAGGATATTGCCAGTCGCCAACAATGGTGCTTGAGGGTGATGGTGATGAGGAACGGAAAGGAGTGTTGATGGCGGAGGGCGCAACGGCTGTGAGGTGCGAATGTGGTGTAATGATGTTTGCGTGTTGGGGAAGTTCGTTCATACTGTCCGTAGTGGGAGGAGCGGGTCAGTCATATGAAACAAAGCCAACCACCTGCAGTCAGGGCGATTACAGGACAGGGGAGGGGCTTCCAACAGAAACCAAGAACAACTTTGGCATCACGAATCATTTATTTGAGGTCCTAATAATCATAATACCATTTCAAGCGCTATTCCTGTTCCTATTCCTGTGCGACAGGTTGGTGTACAGGTACGCCACGGATTATAGAGTGTATCAATATCTGACCTCAGAAAGAGGGCTTTTCCCATCGATCCGTCTCCGTCCCACCACAGTCCATGTCTGAAGATAGCAGTGCAGTGATACGAAGGCGCACGGCCAATATCAGGAACCATACACCCACCGCAAGCACGTGGAAATACAAGACAGACTCTGAGAGAGTGACGAGTAGCATTCCTGCAGTACGTTTCGGGCTGACGAATACCGACTTTATTAGCCTTTTAGGTTTAGATTTAGTTTTAGATTCGGATTTTCTTCTTCGATGCCTTTTTTCCTCTTTTCGCTAGCCATTTCACTGCACTTGTACCTGACTAAGAAGGGATCGGTGGGCAACGGGCATGCATAGTACGCTTTAAGAGGGGTAGTACTCGAGTAGGAAACTTTATTAGACTAATTCCCCAAAGTGATAACGCTTGCTCTCCCTCATCCGTAGTATCTCCGTACTCCTTGTAACGTATACCTATTTAAAGATCACTACTTTCTATCCATATCTAAAAAGCCAAAGATGAAAAGTGTCGATGCGGTAGTGGACGCACAAGACTCAGGATATCAATATCACCTGCAAGTTGCATACCGCATGTTACATACCTTAGGGATGTTACCATTGGATTGGGCACTTGCATGCGGCGATATCTCCGAGAGCTGCTATCCGTGTGGAAGGGATTCTGGAGAATAATCAGCCGGTATGGTACCTTACCGGTAGGTATGCAAACGTGCAAATGAAGCAAGGGGTGGATTGCATGTCTTCGCTTCTCGGTTGTGCCTGAAAGGGGTGTAAATATTCTCCGAGCCATCTGCATTGCCCCTCAGAAGGAGGGGCAGATCTGGATATCGCAATTTTGAAGCCTTTCGGAACGACTTGATCCTTTCATCAGCTAAATGATTGTCTGGACCATCAACCCGGACTTTTTAATGATTTCTTATAACCGGAATAACTCTACAGTACGTACTCCGTAGAGTAAAGTTAAGATATACTGCAGGCTCGAATCTCATCTCATCCTATCTCAAGAATAACGAAGAAGGTCATGTGCAACAACCGCAAGATCCCGTCCCCGTCCGATCCACCCTCCATATGGAGTACTATCGATTCCCTACCAGCCGCCAACAACAAAAATATACGGTAAATAATGTCCATCCATCTAAAGTTCCAAACCCTCATGACGGAATGTCATTATCAGACGATCATGACATGACTCTCTCACACACTTCCTCACACTACGCTCCCGCAATGCATCTCCACCGATCGAGGAATGTGCCTTCCCGCTTGCTGCAGGCAGGTGCAGGGCCCCATACTCCGTATTTACATAGCCTGCAGTAAGTAAAGATAAAGATAAAGATAAAGACAAGCTAAAGATAAAGATATGCGAGATAGCCGCCCGCCCGCCCGAAAACAAAGGGGAAACGAAACGCGCGATAAAAGAAGGTTGCGATGGGTGTCCGCATGCAGTTTTCTATGCATATAATACAACACTCCAACACTCCACACTCCACTTGGACGCGAGTGCAAGCATAGCAATCCTACAGTACCTTAATAACAAAGAAACACATAAAAAGTAAAGCCAAAAATATCTTTGATACTGTGTTCATTTCAAGCTTTGATTTGATACAGTATCGAGATGGGAAAACCAGCGTCTAGTTCTAAGCAAGATTGCAAGCATTGCAGCCCATGTCGGCGATACTGTCTGTATCTGTCTAAGCGTTCTCCTCTTCTCGTTTCTTTTCCCTTTATACAGCCCGCCCCTTTTGATTATTAATCATTCTTGCAGACGTCATGGCTTGCCGACTGACTGACTGAAGTTCCCATTCGTTCTTCCTTATCTGTTACCATTATTTGCCATTATCGATCTTGGCATATTGATTTCTTCAGATCACAAATAGGGTGGGTGTTGGAAGATATACAATTTCTTATTCTTCTTTACAGATATACCGAGTGGATTTGTACATTGGAGCTGGATGTTTGCTCTTGCCAGATCATCTCCGTATATATGTTTTTGTGGGATATCAGTTTCCATGCTGTGTCGAATGGCTTTCCTGTATTGCATGTTGCTCTGGGTTGGGTGGCAGTTTCTAGCTCTGCAGGAAAATCTTCCCATGCTTTCTTTGCCTTTGTATTCATTCGACTTGGGATTGTCCGGCGTTCTGTAATGATACTTACTGTAGCTGGCAGGCATGGCGATGTAAGGTAAGTGGGCAGACATATCACATACCTATGCTCAAGTGACCACGGCTCGAAGCAAGTGCAGGCTCCATCTCGACGCTGTCTCAATTTCGAATTCGGGCTCGTTTTGCAGAAGTCTAGAGTTCATCGCCTTATCACATGCCATAAAAATACAGTCGTGGTTAGTTCTACATTGTCGTCTAAAGACAGCATACGAGCATATCTGCTTTATCCCGGATAGAGGTCCCGCTCAAAGCGGGACGGAGCTGGTTTCTCTTTGGTACAGCTACTGTATCTCCAGAGGCACTGCGTGAATTTTCTATCGTTCCTGAAGCCATGAATGCTCATGGTTGTCTTCTCGTTGCTGTTGTTCTTTTGAATCATTTGGATTTGGTTTTTATGGAATGGTTAATGATAGATGTTTTCTTGCAAGGTGTACTCTACGAAAAATCTGGCCCATCATTCGGCCACTTATTTCATCCACAGAGAGTGCAGGGCGTAGCACTGCACTGATTCGTGAAGTTAGCCGAAAGCTGGGGGGTGATGGCGGGGCTAGTCATTATCATTTCAGCTGAAACGCCCAGTCTGAAGCCACCACGCCTTGGTCCGAAGAAAGCCTTACCGAAGAACCTTTTGACCAGCACGACAGGAAGGCTTAGGCTGATCGAACTGGTACCAGTCCGTTGGGCATGAATGTTCTGCACGTGGGAACTGGGTACGTGCACAGTGAGGCTGAAGTTAGAATATTCTGTATTCAGCTCACGCTCGGGCCTCATTCCCCCCCGCAAATGACATCTGAAAATGAAGTGTAACTAAAAACTTTTCCCACCTTCAAGCCGGCCTGAAAAGCAGAAGTATAGATTCAAGGCCATCGCTGGTGTTGTTGCTGCATGGCTGGTTGAATGGCTGGTTGAATGGCTGGTTGTATGGCTGGTTGAATGGCTGAAAAAGGGCTGAAAAAGGAAGTATCGCCAAGTATATTGTACGCCACGGAGAACGCTCAACCACTCGCTTTAACGAAGTGGTTGCTCTAGATGCTCAGCTGAAGCCAAGCAGTCTCCTAAACTTAAGTCATGAGTCTTGATAATATGCCCAGTATCTCTCGGTGTTCTGTGCACTTTGTTTTGTTTTTCTTCTTCTGTTCTTCGGTTCGATAATCAAGTGAAGTTTTCAAAATGATTACCTCCTCTTCTTCATTCGTCCACTCTCAGTTGGCCATATATCATAATGCCATCAAATCGCTTATTTTCAGCGCCGCGCAGATCCTGCTCGCAATGGCAGTATATTATTTCTTCAGCCTCATTGCAGCCAAGGCGAAGGCTTTCACGGGCTACCTCATGTTCATGGAGGACATAATCCAAAAGTCGCACTTTATAATCTCGAAAGGATTCTCGGGCAGCAGTATCCTGGTGCTTTGTTTTGCCATCTTATACAGCGCCTCGAGTTTGTATGGGACGTTACTTTGGGGTTTCGACGCGCCGGGGTATGTGATGCAAGCGCAGAATGTGTCGGCTTCCACGCTGGAGAGTTCGTTGATGGAAACCCCAGCATATATCGTTAACCTGGACATGAATCGCAATAATTTGGCCAATCTGGATCAGGAGATGCCGCATATGATTGGCGCCAATCTATACAAGGCAGGATCAAACTACACCTTGACTCAAGATATCGATCGCGGTAATGCTGAAATCGTGACACCCTCGAGGACACAAGTTGGAGGGCGGATCTGGTTGGATAGAGAAGGTCTTTCTGTGTCGCCAGATACCGCCGTGACGGTGTCGTACATAACAGATCAAAACGGTACCATGGTTGCCATGGATTGTCCCGTACAAGAAGTTGGTGTTGGTGTTGGAGAGTTCTGGAATTGGTAAGTCAAAAACTGGCTTCAAAATGCGGGTGTGGCAGTCTCGAAAGCTCGGCTTTCTGCTCCTAGCGAATTTCACCAACAGTGTTTACTAACTCTTTGGCTAGTACTGTCAACAATACTTTCGTCGATCCACTGCTGAGGGGCATTATTGGGCAGCCAGAAATACACTGGGATGATATATCCGACGAGGCATTTGATTCTCGGTACCTAAAACCTAACCGACAGCGAAACATCTGGGCTTCGTTCGGTCAAGGAGGCGGTACTGCCATGATGAAGCAAATGTTTACCATCACAAAGGGAACGAGACGACACACCTTTATCGAAACGACATTTCGGACCACCATGCTAACAGTGCCCGATGTCCCGTTCTCGAGTTATGAACTGACGGATCTTTTGAAGCGAACATGGAGTACCAATGTCACGGAGCAGCAGGCTCCAATTTTAACACGCCTCTCAAATTCTATCTTGAATGCGCAAAACATCAACAAGAGCTTTTTGTTCGGAACCAACGATGCTCATAATGAGACTACTACGCAGGTAACTTGGGAGTATCTCACACCCGAGGTGGGAGGAGAAGCAGTATACTCGCTGCTACGGATTACAGAGACGAACATCACCGTCGTAAGATCTGAGAATATTCTAGCGGCGCCTATCTCCTTCGCACCATGCAATGCGGCCTATGCGAATATCGCATATGGCGGCGTAGTCACCGAAACGGACTGCGCACTTGCCAAACAAGGAAGACCGACACAGTTCTTTGGCCAAGTTGATACCTCCGCTGTACTCATCCTGAATGGCCTTGGGGATGGAAGATCGAACCTCAGTGCGGTTGCGCTGGACGAGATGATTTATGAATGGGCGAGTACGAATTCGGAACGCATGAATGACTTGCTGCTCGCGCGTGGGTATATCGTCAGCATCGACCCTTCACTTGTCACGGTAGAGAGGAGTGTATTGAAGCCGGCTATTTCGTACCTGCAGCTGCTTCTGTGTCTCCTTGCCCTGGTTCTGTTTGGCATAGCATGGTTGAGTCTCAAACTGCTCACCACATCCCATTGGTCGAGCTCCCTCCTTTTGAATATCCTTGCTCCTATGAACAATAGGAGTGGTGCGCCTGGATATGTATACTCGGTCCCTGATATCCTGCTTCAGGAGACGGGGGCTGGGAAACATGTTGCAGTCAACAACTCACTTATACGGTTTGATGCTGGAGGATCAGGAGGTCAGCTTCCACCGCCGCCTATGATGAACTATGAACAAGTGCCGCACCAGCCGAAAGATGCAATGACGGTTCACGAAGGGGAGGCTTTCTTGCCGCAATACATGCAGCCGACATCCCTCCCAAAACCTTGATATTGTCTTCTTGCGAAATTCTTGATGTTATTTGAGCGGGTGAGACGTTTAGCAATACCAGGGAGTTGTCTTCGGACTTGACAATTGCTGGGCTGAGGTATTTGAACGAATTTAATACGTGTTTTTGTCTGGCAGGAAGGAAATGCCGATAAAGGGATCGGGGAGGTTGTAATATGAAAGCCATAGTAACCGCATGTCAAATGAAACCAAAATCATGTTCTATGTCCAGCATCATCTAACTGACAAATAACACTGATAATGTGTTTCTTCTTCACAGTACTGTACAGTACGCAGTACTCCATAATCCCTCGACTTGGGCTTGAAGAGAAATAATAATGGCTCCTCTCATCAGGAGCGGATGTTAGGGCACTGTCTGCCCAGTGGCGGATTTATTCAAGCGCTTATGTAAGCTTGGCAAGGCTACCCACCAGCCCAGCTCCTCCGATCCAATGTCAATGACTCCTGCAACTTGCAGCTTCAAATTTACTTCAGCCCAACAGCTATGAATACCGACATTTATTACCTACCTTGGCTACCTACAATCAAAATGTATGTCCCAATAATATGGCATGCCATTTGACTTGCTAATCTTTCCAGACATAATGGACCTAGATAGACCTCCAGACCCATGGGAATTTCGCCTTGCGCAGGACTTCCTACATTCCTTTCAATGTGAATCGCAGTCGCTCAGCGGGAATGAAACATCCAAGTTCGGCTTATCGTCATCCACATGCGATCCTACATCCTCCACGCCTAAGGGTTTAGGAGACTTCAGTCGCATCTACCAGCAACTTGGTTTGCCACTCGATCGGTCCGCAACACGTACTTCATCCTCTTCGTCCTCTGCGCAATCCGATTGTTTCACTGCGGACTCTACACCTGCGGAGGTCGCCTCAGATGAAAGCGTAGATTTTGAGGATTTCGTTGGTAAAGAGGTCCGCTGGAAGGACGAGGTGCCGGGTGGATTGAACCTCACCGAGTCGCGACGAAGAAGCCATAATGTCTCGCTGGCAGATGATGATTCTGATCATGATGATATCGAGGTCCCCCCGACCCCAACTCCCACTGGCCGCTATGTCCTAAGTCGACAGAACAGCACGAAGAAAGCCGGAACATCCAGGGTCAAACCTTTGACTAAAAGCAGTCTTATTCCAGCTTCTATCATCCCCCCAAAGCAGGATGATGGATCTCCGCCACCTAAATTTTCGCCCAAACCCGCTGCATACTTCGAGAAACATTCTATAAAACCTTTGTATATTCGCACGCAGACGGAGCAGGATGATAAATTAAAGCAGAAGGTGCGGAAGCTACAGAGGTCCATAGATGCCACCCATCCAATCGATGCCGCCTCGGAAGACCTCCACATATTCGTCGACTGCTCCAATATAATAATTGGGCTCATCGAGCAATTAAAGCTCGATAGAGGGATCAAAAGACCCGTCAAGGCGCCACCAATATCATACAAATCTCTCGCTTTTGTATTAGAAAGAGACAGGAAAGCTTCACGTCGAATTTTGGTGGGATCCCATAATACGGCTTATATGGGCAAATCAGATCAACTGCCACCATACATGAGGGAGGCAAGAAAATGCGACTACGAGATGAACATTCTGGAACCCGTCATCAAACCCAAGGTTACGCCTTCAAAGAGGAAAGCCCGGCGTGGCACTGGCAATGGGTATGCAACCACTTCTGGCCACTCAAGCGGGAGTGAGACATTCTCCGTAGGAGCCATGACCAGGGCAGAACAGGCTGTTGATGAGCTGTTGCAGATGAAGATGCTTGAGAGCCTGTTGGACAGTGAACCAGGAACGATGGTTTTGGCCAGTGGAGACGCGGCAGAGGCGGAATATTCAGGTGGATTTCTCAAAACCGTCGAACGAGCGCTCAAGAAGGGGTGGAACGTTGAACTCGTGGCTTGGAAGAATGGCCTCAGCTCCGAGTACCGATCCCCTTCCTTTCTGAAGAGATGGAAAGGGCGGTTCACGATTATAGAGTTGGATAGTTTCAGCGAGGAATTGCTGGCTATGTATGCTGATGTATACCCAGCGGAACAGGCGTTATACTAGGTTGGAGGTTGAATCGATATGACTTATGAGGTTTGTGATAGTTGGCGTCAGGGAGGAATTATGCATAGCGAATGGCGTTGTGGCTTTATTTCAGACATCTTCAGAGATGTACCTGGCAGCGAGCAACAATGCGAATTGTTTACAATATTCTACTCAGTGATACGTCTAATACTATTCTAAGTTGATACATACAGAGGGATCTGTTCATATAGGGTATGATAAACTCCATGATATACCTGGATCTTGAAAAGACTTGAACCGGAGGTAAGAAGTTATATTTGTGCTTTACTTTACTTAAAACAGCTTTCATTTGAAGCTTCTGATGCTTTCCTCAGGTACAAGCGCAGCTCTATTTTTAGATGTGTAGTGGGGTAGCTCGGCGGGAGAAGCAGAGGCAGAGGGCCGGAAAAAGTGGAGCGGCGGGGGTCCTTCCCTTTTTCGACAGGTGCATCCGTGCGCAAATGGAGCTATGATAGCAACACCAACCACCACCATCCCCAGCCCCCTCCAAGGTCTGAAAACGAAAATGGGATTGTCTGTCTGTCACTTCTTTGTCCCTTTCGAAGCGCCGTCTCACTGCATCGTCATGCGAAGATACCATCGTTAGATTAATTTACTATCGGAAAGTACGCGTCCGTCGCAAATTGCTCGCATCTCCAATTGACTTTTTCGTCTTCATCTTCATCTTCATTTTCAATTTCACAGGACACTCAGACTGGGAACATGACTGTTGACCTCGAGTTGCCACCTATTCTTTACCGATATATGATTTCTGCTATTATTCGGGAGCAATGCCTCCACCTCTGCTAGGTACGTCGTCGTCTACTTACAAATTCCGGGCTCACGGTACCTAAGACTGACCAGCTCAAAGCCTGCGAAGACGAAGGGCGGATTCCTAATTGTCCAATCGAAGAATATCACGATGCCCCATCCGAGATGTCTCTATCTTCGAAGCGTCGAGTGCCAATCGTGGACCAGATCCAGTCCGAGCTCGAAGCGCAGTACGAAGAACAAGAAGCGTTGGGCAATCAGAACAACTATGCCCAACATGGGTCCGCAGACTTGAAGAAAAATGGCACAAACTGTTTGCCTCTACCTGAACATCTACAAGCAGGTTCAATCCCGATTGAATCTTCTACGGCCAGCAGCGATATAGACATGACAGATGTGGAATGGCCGCCCGAAGACGACCTCGTAGCACAGGAGGCCATACACAAAATCATACCATTGTCTGAACGACCACAGATATCCCAAAATCTGAAACATATGAATGTCTCGGAGCTTTCGGTGCCCAAATCCCGCTACACTGGGCACATACCGCCTCTTCCCATTTCCAAAGAGCGAGCTGCAGTCCAAGAATTGCTGCAAGAGTTCGAAAGTCAACAAATTGCAATCAGCACAGCTTCTGGCCGAAAACGTCCATCCATTCTGGGCTCAAACGATGATAGTTTTGTGGAGTTTGTGCTATCCGACTTTTCCATCTACTTACCGGATAATAAGTACCATCCATTCGAAATGAGACCGTTGAACCACCTCTCTTCGAAGCATAGATCAGGCGAATTCCTTTTCGACGGAGTATTAAGTCTAGGAAATACAAGGCACTACGTCCAGGCTGTTCCGTTCAATATCTGTTCCATTGGGAACTACGGAGAAGACGAGCATGAGGTTGGGGACAGCATATGGCTTCAATCCCACCTTAACTTGAAAAAAGCAATATATTACCGTCTAGGAGCCCCTGCTCCAGAATACTCTCGCTTTCATACAGGGTTCAAGTGGTTGGCGGACCTCGCTAAGCATTTTGTGGACTACTGTCACACATTCAATGAAAATGAGGTCTCGGTATTCGACTTTCGCGCCAGCTTTTCACAATGGCTTGAAAAGATGCACGCCCCCTCAACTAGCTACCAGAAATGGCGTAAGCAATACGGAAAAACGGACTTCAGGCAACCGATCGCTGCCAATATCAAATTCTTGTGGAAAGAAGCTATGGGCGTCGATTTAGAGCTTATGTCAAATCCAATATGGGCAGAGCTTAAGGAGAAGAATCACATCCCTAAGCAGCAGATTACAGAATCCAAAACTGTGGTTACTCCGTATGTCTATGAGTGCTTCAAGCATATGAGATTCGGACACCATCTCAAGTCGGTCGAGCTCAATAGCGTCACCCATACCCAGCATTTGGCACTTGGAGAAGGTCTAAACCTCACCGCAAATTCCAGTGCCAGTGGTTTGTTCGTCGAAATTCCGTCAGCCAGAACAAGTGGGATTGAGGAGAAGACCACCGAAATGGTGAAGCTTGAGCATGAGTACAAAGTCAAAAATGTAAAAGTTGGGGACGTGCTCTCAGTGGCTAAAGATGGAGCTGATTCGGTCTGGAAAGATGAAATGAGTAAATGGAAAGCAGTCGATAACTGTTGGTATGTCTACGTGCAAGGCGTACACAATGATGGGGATAAGCGCTCTTTTGATGCTCTATGGCTTTACAAGCCATCAGATACATCTTGCGCCAAGATGAAATACGCGTTTACCAACGAATTGTTCTTATCCGACAACTGCACCTGCAAAACCGGCAAAATCACCGCAGATGAAATATTGGATGTTGTCTCGGTATCTTGGAATTCTCAACCGCCAAAATCCACAAGACAACTTTTTATCCGACAAACGTATCTCGAAAATGAACGTTATGTGACCTTGAAGGAAGATCATAAGCAGTGCGAGCATCTTCAAGCCCGCAAAGCTAGCCGGTCACCAAGTCTTGCACCTCGATTCAAAATTGGCCAGACTGTTCTCGTAGAACCACGCCACAAGAAGCACGGCCTAGAAGCGTACGAGATTGTTCGCTACGAGGCTGATGATAACAGACAGTATGTGATTTTGAGGCAGCTCTGGCGAAGACGAGATATAGATGGGAGTGGCAGGCCAAATGAGCTTGTTTACACGGAGAAGACTGAAAAGGTTCTTGCCGGGAAGGTCAAGCAAACGTGCCTGGTACGATTCTATAGCGAGGATGATGTCAAGTATAAGAACATCCCGGCACCATACAGCAGAGATGGCACTGGGCATGCCTTCTACATCACATGTAAATGTGTTGAAACAGGAACTGGTTATCTTTTGAAGCCTATCATGCCGAACGCCCCCAAAAGCTTGATCCAAGGCTTTGACCCATCAGCTCCGCCGCCAAAACAACAGCTTCGGGGTATGGATCTCTATTGCGGTGGCGGGAATTTGGGACGAGGCCTTGAAGAAGGTGGCGCCATCCATAATGAGTGGGCCGTCGACATCTTTGATGCAGCAATCCATACGTACCACGCAAACCTCAAAACCCCGACGAGTACGAAGTTATATCATGGATCCGTCAATGATCTGCTAATCCAGGCGATGGCTGGAAACCCGCAGAACTCTAATTTGATTCCTTCGCCCGGGGATGTCGAATTTATCTCCGCAGGGAGCCCGTGCCAGGGGTTCTCCATACTAAACAACCACAGGGATGCTGAAAAAGGTCTCAGAAATCAGTCTCTTGTTGCCTCGGTGGCTGCGTATATCGATTTTTACCGCCCAAAATACGGGGTACTGGAAAACGTTTTGAATATGGCACAGAAAGGGCGAGGTCGTGATGAAGACGTTCTTTCTCAATTGATCTGTGCAATTGTTGGCATGGGTTATCAACTCCAGTTATTTGTGATAGATTCCTGGAGTTGTGGTAGTCCGCAAAACCGAAGTCGATTATTTGTATGTTTTGCAGCACCGGGCCTTGAGCTTCTCGAACACCCACGCTTGTCTCATTCCCACCCCCCAGATAAAGGAGATCGCGGACTTGGAAAGCTTGCAAATGGAGAGTCCTTTGGGCGACGCTTGCATGTCCCTACCCCTTTTGAGTACATCACTGCGGGAGAGGCATGTCGGGACCTCCCCAACATCGGAGATGCGCAAGCTTATCAGTGCATTCCGTTCCCATATCATGTCGTTCCAATCGGTATGACACCATCGTTGAAACTACAGATGAGAGCTATTCCAACCCGCCCCTACGGTATGACCTTTGCGAAGGCATGGGATGATGGTAAGGGTGTTATGAGCAAGGAGGAAATGGAAATCTTCCCATCCCATTCAAAGGATGGAAAAGTGAGGCGGTTCTACAATCACGGTACAAAGGGTTGGGGCCGCGTGATTCCGACCGACCCGTTTCCAACAGTTGTCACAATCGTGTCCCCAAACGATGCCCATGCGGGAAGATGTCTACACTGGGACCAGCACCGTCCTATCACGATTTCCGAATCCCAACGCGCACAGAGTTTTCCAGATGTGGAAGTGCTGGTAGGCACACCCGCCGAACACCTTCGGATTATCGGAAACAGTGTTGCACGAACTGTTTCCCTCGCATTAGGCCTTTCACTTCGAGATGCTTGGGTCAAAAATGCTCCTAGTGATCTGAGGTCGAGTCGCCTGTCTACATTAGCTGACATACCCAAGTCAAGAGTCATACGATTCAAGAAAAGGGCATTGTTTTCCAAAAAGACATCTAAGCCACAAATCACTTCTTCCACGGACAACGCTCAAATGGATGAATCGGTGTCAAACAAGTCGCAAGTCAAAGATTTATCACCGATTATTATTCCAGACTCGGATGAATCTTCCGGTGAATCTTCTGATGAACCAATTACTAAAGAGTCTTTTAGCCGATTCATGAGGTCTTTTGAAATACGTATACCAGCTCGCGCTGAGCCTGGCAACCCAGTAAGTGTCAAGTTAGGGCATGCAGCAAGCTCCAAGATGCTAGATAACGCAGTCAAAGGGCCAAGAGATCTGAAAAAGACCAATTATACTGGTATTTCATCAAATCATAGCAATGACTCCACGAGCAGTGAAAGATCTTCTTTGAAACGACCCCATAGCATGGTACAAGACACGAGGATCGTTCCTCCAACCAAGAAAGCACTTTTCTCATCGACGACTGGGTCAGAGAGAGATCCTAGCAGGAGCGGGAACTCTTCCTCTGTTAGTGCGTCAAGGAGTAGACCGCTTGTGCCCTCAGGGAAAGCGAGCAAAGCAGCGCTATGGACTACTCGACGAGATTCGAAGTCAAAAAATGTTGATTCCGCAGAAGTGAAGCGAAAAGCCGTGGATTCAGGGCACCTGACAGAAGCCCTGCAGGCTATGAACCAGGAGCTTCACTTACAGAACCCAGTATACTTTGCTGATGAAGATGCTGATTCAGACTCGGATGAATACTCAAAAGGAGCATCCGATTCCAAAGACTCGGATACTGACTCTCCTGCTCCAGCCCTGCAGTCAAAACCGATGCCTGAAAAAGAGATTCCACGATCACTGGAGGTTTCATCACCTGCCCAAAAGAGGCGATTTGAGAGTCGGATTGTTCAGACAACAAAAAGGGGAGCTGCGAAATTACCAATCAAACCGGCCTCAAAATTGAAAGTCGTCATCAACCTTATATCAGATGATGAAGATGAAGACGCGGACGAGGCGAAGGAAACCATGAGTCCTGCGGTGAGCTCAACTTCTCGACCACCAACGAGCAGATACGTTCCCGTGGATAATAGCGGCCTCGCCGCATACGCGCAGACGAACAGTTACATAAATAATAGCAACATACAGGCAAGGAAACATGGGCCACGAAATATGGCTTGAGGAGTGGCAACGCTAGTGGGGGGTCTAGGGATGAGAAGAGGCTATACGCTTACACTTGCATTTTTACAGGAAGCTTACTAGCGCATCTCGTTTCAGATATGAGTTATCTCAGAAGCATAGCGAGGAGTTCTAGAAGAATGGGCTCCGTTCAGCATTTATACATGGTTGTGCATTTCAGCGAGTGTTCTAATGCGACTAGATACCAATCCATTGCATTGAATCTTCGTCCCAAGAGGGCGTGGGTGGCTGCATATTCAAGGACGAATAGATTAAGAAATCACCACTTGGTTCTAACTATCCGTGAGACTATCTGTGAGACCAGGTCGTTACACAATGTCTCGGCTCCGAACCGGTATCCTGCATTGCCGTTTTTCTGATAGAAAACGGTCTGATGCAGGTGACGGCTGTCACTGTCACTGTCACTGTCACTTTCTCTTTTGTCTTTTGAAATGGCAGTTTATCCAGGCCAGGGTACACGATGAAGCGTACTGGAAATGATGGCCTGAGCATTCCAAGTTAATAATGAAGAGTATATAAAACGTGTTATTGAAATCCATAAAGCCACAAAACCCCTATTCGCCAATCTCACCCCTATTCGCCAATCTCACCCCCAACCCCGTCTTACCTCTACGACAAACAACCCCTACCCCCCACTCCCCTCCCGAGACCCCTCATGCGATCGCCCACTCTCCAGTCGATCTGCAATCATGGCGTCCCCCCCGCAAAGCTTGAGAGCTCCCGTCTTGGCAGGGGTGCAGCGTCATACGAGGCGGGTAGGATCCAATGTTTGTGTACAACGACGTTTTCTTACTTCCGTACATAAGGTACGAGGTGTGCCAAGATGGGTGGGATGGAATGGCAACACGCTATAGGTAGTTGTTGTCTAACTTTTGTTTCGCTTTTCGACTGCCATCTGCCATCTGCCATTTGCCATTTGCCCGTTCTGGCGAAACGTACGGAGTAGTACAATATTGGAAAAGGAAGATAAGGGAGAAGAAGAAGATGGTTTTTATATCTATATCTATCAGCCTGGCCCGTCGAGACACTCCTCCCACGCCGACGAGGAGCACGAGCACCAGATACACGGAGTCTATGGCGAGTGTTCGGCACGGCTCGGTTTCTTCATATAGCGCACGATCGCACAGTGATACACCGCCACTGTGTTTGTACGGAAGTACGTGTACGGGTGGTGGTGATAGTCTCGAACGGCTTCTTCCGATGAAAACTAGCACGACTCGGTTGCTGGAGAGGGATAGGAGACGGGTTCGGATGGCGGGCACGCATGAGAATGAGGTGTTGATTGAGAGGAAGATGAGTTATGGGATTGGTGGTGCGGGGAATATTCGTAAGTAACTTTTGTGTGGAGTTGAAGTTGATAGGCGTGATGCTGAGCGGAAATAGGAAGGCCGTCAGAAGTCATATATCCAGCGCGGACGAATGCGAATGGTACACGACGCCGCTCGAGCGTCTTTACTATCTCTCGGGGTACGAGCCCAGATGGGAAACGTGCGTCGTTGATGGATATGTTTAAGAGGAAGGGGAGTGTGAGTGAGACGCCGGCTGAGCCGACTCATGAGGATGGTGTGGCGTCTAAGGTATTTTGGGGGAAGAAGAGGGCTGAACAAGTTTGATCTCGGGTTGGATTGAAAACGCGATTATGATACCAGATTGGACAGATATGTAGCATAAATGATATAATACAGAAGCTTTCCTTTTCCGGCCCAGGAAAATCATATTCTTACATTTATCTCAAGGCAGACATTGGCTGGCTAACCAGGGCCTGGACCTCAGTCTTTACATGAATAGTCTTTGCAATCTTGTTTCGCCAGTATTGGAAATTGACGCGTGCGAATTGGGGCATGCTCCAGAGTTCCTTCATCACGTCGCCTTTCTCTCCACGAGCTACGGTGGCCTGCATTCTCAGAATATCAATGACAACATCGAGCGTCTCTTCATCGAGCTCAACGGCCGAATGTTCCATTTCATTCAAGGTCTTGGCGACGCCGTCGAAATCCTCGTAGCCGTAGTAGTAGATGCGGATAATTTCGTTGTAGAGTTGGGTAGAGGCGCCTAAGACATGCGAGATAGCTCCCAGGGACTTGATCTTGGGGAGGATAGACAGGGCGAGTGGCGAGGGTTTGGCGAAGGAACGGTCGAGGAGTCTGATGCCAAAGAGAAGGTATGAAGGGTAGAGCGGCCCGTAAAAAGTGAGAGCAGACACGTCGGTCCCGTTGGAACTTTGAGCCACGACTCTGTCGAACCTCTCAACCTTGTTCGCTTCCTCTTTTTCGGAGTCAATTTTGGCCTTCTTGCGCTTCGAGGCTTTCGGTCCAGCTTTGTATTTCGACTTGCCTTGGCCCTCTGTATCCATTTCGCCGATGTTCAAAGGATCTTCTTCTAGGCCAAGCTTATGGATCAGGGAGAAGACCTCTTTCTCCAAAACTGCCCAAAGATCAAAATCGGTTCGAGCTTCCTTCATCAAACTCTCGACACGTTCCCGTTCTGGACTGCGTAGAGCCTCGAGCTGATCATGATCCAAATCCGCTAGTTCCTCCATCTCCCCCTCGAACAAATTTTCGTCGTCTCCTGCATCAGACAGTTGCATGGCTTTAGCAGCGGCAGGCCGGAGCGCGGGTGGGTACGAATTGACGATCTTTAGCCTTTCTTCTTTAGACTTTGGGAGTTTACCGACGGCAGTGCCTAGAATCGTATCAAGCATCGACTTGGCTTGGTCTTTTGATTCTTGGGATGGCTTGGGAGCCAGTTGATTTTGTGCAAACATGTCGGAGAATATCCTCTGGAAAGCGCGCCTCTCACCCTCTGTTATAGTCGATTCTCGGGGGCCTCGCAGGTTCATCGAAGGTCCTTCGTCGTCATCCGGGTACATGTCCCCATCCTCTCCTCCGAACTCACTTCCATCCAACACTGGATCATCTGCTTCACCAAATTCGTTGACATTAATGGTATCCCATCGATTGAGTTTGATTGCAGATCCTTTTGCCTTTTTGTGCCCAGACTTATGTAGCTCGTCAAACTCGAAGGGAATTTCGAATTCGACATTTCTTGAAGACTTGGGTGGTGGATTTGGCTTTCTTTTGATGAAGCCTTTAGCTTTAGCTGGAGCTGGGCGGACTCGATCGCTACGATTGTCGCTATTATCTCTGCCCCAACCTACCGAACTGTAATGACGATTGTAAACGGATTGATGGGCAAGACAGAGATTACTTCGCACTGTAGAACGGGTATATCGACAACCGAAGATTGGATTCGTTCCCACCCAGCGGAAATTTGAGAGAGTTTTCGTCTGGTAGAGGAAGGGTGTCATCGTTGTTGACATGAAGGATACTGCAGCTGGAACAGCTTCACTCGCAGCTCTTGAGCTCATATCAGGAGGAGCGATGGCAACGAATCTAGAAGAAGGTGGTCAATTACTTCTTGCAGAAATCGACGAATGCTTGTGGAATCCCGGGTTTCTGTGTTTCCTAAAATAAAGGAGGTCTGGAAAGCTTCAGCTTCTCGAAAATAATATTTAGATGCACAGACCAGCAGCAGCAGGGATTCGTGGATGACTAAGACGTGTAAAGTGAAAATGCACCATTCACTTTGATGGACTTCTTTGAATCGCGTAACTGAGTTGACTTGACTGGATTATCACCAAACCGAAGACAGACAGATTGTTCAACTTTGGAGACGCTCTGGAACTGAGAAGGTGTTTCCGAGTGTGAACTGTGCTGCGCTTCGTCACTCAACGGCCTTACCATCGAACCCCTGTATCAACTTTAGCGCCCCTCTGCACGTTATTTCGCGTCAATAATCAGTTCACGTCTCGCGACTTCATCTTTCTCAACTCGACCAGTCTTGACTCTCCGAACACAATTCCCGATCCACATCACTGTCGACATCATGGCTCCCGTAAAGAAAGAAAAGGCCGAGATGAGTGCCTTCGAGCGCATGCGCCTCGAGAACATATCTGCGAATCAAGAAATGCTCAAAGATATGGGTGACACAGCAGCAAAACTGATGCCCAAGCCCACCAGCCGCCCAAAATCCAAGCCCGCATCGGCCAGAAAGAAAGCCACTCCAATAAAGCGCGAAGACGCTCGACCTACGCGCACGAGCTCTCGATTGGCGGGCGTGGAAGCAGACTCCGAGACCGCGAAGCGGAAAGCTGAAGTCGGGTTCGAGTTCGCAAAGGATCAGGCGAAGGCGAAGAAGCAGCGCGTTTCGGGGGATCTGAACTTTAGTGAAATTGTGGTTGATGGGAAGAAGTTTAGCAAAGATGAGGGGTTTCTGTCTGGGATTATGAGGGGTGCGAGACCGAATGTCAGGACGTTTACAGAGGAGGACGTTAAGGAGACTACGGATGAGGGATTGAAGGCATTGAGGGAGAAGATGGGTGGTCTGGAACTTTATGAAGGGTTTGAGCCGAATCGTAGGTGTTTCTCACTTTCATATGAAGGAAATACTGACTGGGGATAAGAGATCAAGATTACACCAGACCGAGTATATTCACTGGGATTTCACCCGTCGCAAGATAAGCCGCTTATATTTGCTGGTGACAAGTTGGGGAATGTGGGAATCTTCGATGCTTCTCAAACACCGCCAGAAGTCAAAGACGAAGACGAGGAGGAAGCCGATGATTCCGAACCAGCGATTACTGCTTTGAAAATTCATTCGAGAACCATTACATCCTTTGTATTTCCACCGGATGGAAACCACGTGTATTCAGCATCATACGACTCGTCAGTCCGAAAGTTTGATCTCCAGAAAGGTGTTGCAGTCGAAGTCTTCGCACCTGAAAATCCTAATGATGATTTGCCCATTTCGAGTATCGCCATCTCGTCAAAAGATCCCAATATCTTGATCTTCTCTACATTAGAAGGATCTGTTGGTCGACATGATATGCGAACCCCTAACAGCACTGAGATATGGCAAGTTACAGAGAAAAAGATTGGAGGTTTTTCTTGTCACCCTTTGCATCCCCATCTCATAGCAACTGGCTCTTTGGACCGGACGTTAAAGATCTGGGACCTGCGGAACATCAAAGGAAAAGGAGATGATAAAGCACCTAGCTTAGTCGGAGAACACGAATCGCGGCTGTCAATTTCACATGCGTCATGGTCAGCTGGCGGCCATGTAGCAACTTCATCGTACGATGATACCATAAAGATTCATTCTTTCACTGATGCTGGATCGTGGAAGGTCGGTCATGATCTGGACGCTGATGCCATGGAGCCTACAGCTACAATCAGACACAACAATCAGACAGGTCGTTGGGTCACAATCTTGAAACCACAGTGGCAGGAAAGACCAGAGGATGGCATCCAAAAGTTTGTGATTGGAAACATGAACCGCTTCGTGGATGTGTTTAGCGCAGATGGAGAGCAGCTGGCACAGTTGGACGGCGATGGGATCACTGCTGTTCCGGCTGTAACACACTTTCATCCGACGAAGGACTGGGTTGCAGGAGGTACTGCTAGCGGAAAGTTGTGTTTGTGGATGTAAGAAAAAATATCGGTTGGGGTTGGATTTAAGGAGTTTGGAAACAGTCGAAGGAATGTGTCATATTAAAGCTGGAGGAGTGGAGTATACTGTACGGGTACTATACATGACAAGGGCTGGGCTGGGGCTTTTGTGGGACTTCGGGGTCTAGTGCATTTCCGGGGCGTTCCCCCCCTAAATAAACAGGCGGGGTCAGTTTCTCTACTTGTGCCTCCCACTGTGAACATATCCTGAATATATTGGTACTATGAGAAAGAGAAAGTTGTACTTCGTATTACTGTGATATAGACTGACTCCTGCGGTATCATCCGTTGTCAGTCCCAAAGCGGATCATACGGGCACTAACCTGGAAGTGCCTAGAGCAGGCAGACTGGCTGATCCTGACCTGACTCGAAAGTTGTTCAACTGTGAAATGATCCGAAAAAACTGCCTGCTCCTATTAACTTCACTTCCTCTTCCCAATCATTCATCCGGCCTGGCTGCACTGCCTTATGGTCACAGTCACCTCCAAGGTGCATGTGATATTGTCCGCTTTCGGTTAGAACTGCTTCGGCTTCTTATCGTCTCGATAAGTAACGTACCTCTGTAGGTAAATGCGGATCTAACTACCAAGCTCGCGAGCAACACCTGCGTGTTCTTGCGTCTGAATATCAACACTTCACCATGGCGCCCGAGGGGGAATTAAAGAAGCACGTAGCCCGGAAGTTGACGAAGAAGAGAAAGGAGGGCTACCAAGTCACCATGGAGATCCCAGAGCGCTTCAAGGACGGCGACGATGCGGATGAGGACTGCACCGCTGTTCATGGCGGTAACCCTTTGATGAACCAGTCGGTCTTTGGTATGATTGCAGCAGCGGGCTCGCAAGTCGACTTCAATGCCAGGTTCGATGCACAATCTAGCGATGAGGAGGAAGAGTCAGTGGATCCATCTTCCCAGAGCTCTGAACTGCATCTAGACAAAACCCGGCTGGGAAAGTCGGACAAGGCATCAGCAAAACCAGAGAAACACAACCGGAAATTCTCTGAGAATAAACTCCTGCGGTCCCTTCCCCGGCTAGGGGCTAAAGCGAAATCGAATTCGAAGTCACCGCGGAGGCCAAGCTCTCCCGTACTTGAGTCTCCTTTCGAACCCGCTATGGAAGTATCCCGCTCGCGGGCATTATCAAATCATGCTCCAGTCATGAGTCGAATGCTGGAGGCACAAGCAGAGTTATCTATGCGGCCAAGTTTTGATCTGCCACGAAATACTTTGGGAGCATCAAGTGCTGAGGATGAAGGTGGAAAGGGTTCCAGCAGTCTTGCAAAGAGGCTTATGGAGATATTTGGATTCGAAACGGCTGAAGATGTAATAGAAGGTTTGTTTTCAGTCACATTTGCAAAGGCCAAACACTAATTCGGACAGAATACCCTTGTTGGCTATTGAAGAGTGTATTACTCCAAGGTTATATGTACATTACCACCAAGCACATTTGCTTTTATGCATATTTACCCAAGAAATCAGTAAGTTTGGCCTGCTTGAATCTACTGGGTTATACTGATATTTTCTAGACTGAAGTCATCAAGTCCGGATACCTTTCGAAGTCGGGTCGAAGAAATCCCAAATATAATCGATACTGGTTTCGACTGAAGGGCGATGTGCTGTCATATTACTCGAATCCATCGGATCTATATTTCCCTGCAGGAAACATCGATTTGCGCTATGGAATTTCGGCGAACGTTGTGGACAAAGATAAGGGGAAAGACGCTACACATTTCAACGTGGTCACCCATCAACGGAACTTCCATTTCAAGGCCGACAGTGTTCCTAGCGCAAAGGAGTGGGTGAAGGCGTTGCAGAAGATCATATTTCGCTCTCATAATGATGGCGACAGCGTCAAAATATCACTTCCCATCGAGAACATTATCGACATCGAGGACAGTCAAATCGTTGATTTTGCAGACACTTGCAAAATCCGAGTCATCGATAATGATGAGACGTATGCTATCGACGAGGTAAGTCCCCTGATAGCCTGTTCATCTTAGCTGGCTAACTATTCTCGAGTACTTTTTCTCATTCTTTAGCTTTGGCAAAGAAGCCTTGAACGTATTGCGAATTCTTGTCGAGGACACTACCGCGCAGCAAATTCCAGAGGACTTATTAGTACCTTCACCTGCGGCTGATGGCAAAAGTAGTCCTAAAACAAATCCGTCTAAACGAAATTCCTTGCAACTGCGTAGAGAGACTCGTATTCCACCGCCTCATCTCTCACCGACCCGTACGGACGGCCCTCTTCTAGAAGAGAACGTTCGCGCAACACTCTCACCGATATTGCAGGGAGCCGCTCAAAGCCCTCGGGCTAGTACTGAAACAAGTCGAGCGAGCTCTGATGCCTTTCGTCGAAGCATGGATTTGACCAAATTCGGCAGAAGAAGTGTGGATCTTAGTAGGATGAATTTCGATGGTTCAGGGCGGCGCAGTATGAGTGCCAGCAGGCGGAGCCTCAGCACAAACCGACATGGCGATAGACGCCACTCGGAAAAACAAGGCTCTTCCGACTCATATGTCCATTCTTTAGAAGAACCCGGGTCGTCTGCTGCTTTGGCATCAGCAAGTGAGGAAACTCAAGCCTCGGCTAGTCAGATATTAAGAGGAAGCGAAGTTTTCCATTCGCCAACAATACAACGTTCTGCCTCAGCTTCCCGACGTCGCACTCAAGCTGCTGTGAATAACGAGACCTTAGCTGATTCACCAACTCGTCTCACGTCCCGCGGAACCAGTAACTTTTCCAATCTGCCTCCCCAACGACATGCCAACACGACCGGTTCTATGGAAGGATCACAATCTGGCCACGGCGAACCGTCCGCATCGACTCCAACTTTACAAAATCTCGTCAAAGCTGGGGCATATCCTTTACAACGAGCAGCCGGCTTCGCAGGTTATCTTAACAAGCACTCGAAGCGCATGAGCACTCTTCTGGCTACTGAATCAATGGGATATGTTGAGAAGGTATCAGGAATGTGGAAAGGGGGCAAGAAACACTACGATGACCCGCAAGGCTTTGCTCCCGATGAGCTGTATGAAGACGGCGAGGAACAAGCTGCGATTTCAGGGGACCGATTCCGTGATCATTTTGCACTTCCCGATACCGAAAGACTACAAGCCGCATATTTTGGGCACCTGCATCGAGTCCTACCCTTGTACGGCAAGATATACATCAGCGATAGGTCATTTTGCTTTCGCAGCCTTCTGCCTGGAACTCGCACCAAGCTCATTTTGCCTCTTAAGGATGTAGAGAATGTGGATAAGGAGAAAGGATTCCGGTTCGGATACTCCGGATTAGTTGTCGTCATCAGAGGTCATGAAGAGCTCTTTTTTGAATTCAATGAGGCAGATGTTCGAGATGATTGCGCTGTCACCCTTCTCCAGAATCTGGAGGCGATGCGATACCTGAAGGAATCCGGCATACTGTCCATGGAGGAGAAAGAGAGCGCCAAAAGTGCAAGCGCGGAACACAAGGCTTTACAACAGGCCCGGTACGACGAAAAGACTGAACACGATATAAAACTGCCACACTCTGCAGGACATACACCAGGGGAAATAACGCCAATACTTTTTGATGACCCTCGAGCATCGATCTTGAATTTCAAGCCCACCGAAGCTCTTCGAATTACATGCTTGACGATTGGCTCACGAGGAGATGTTCAGCCATACATTGCCCTATGCAAGGGTTTGATAGCTGAAGGCCACAAACCTAAAATAGCAACACATCTCGAATTCAAGGACTGGATAGAGGGTCATGGGATTGCTTTTGCACCGGTAGCTGGCGATCCAGCCGAACTCATGAATTTGTGTGTGGAATACGGGATGTTCACATACTCATTTTTGAGAGAAGCATCGTCCAAATTCCGCGGGTGGATTGATGGCTTGCTCTCTAGTTCATGGCAGGCTTGCCAAGGTACTGATATTTTGATCGAGAGTCCGAGTGCGATGGGTGGCATTCACATTGCGGAAGCTCTCAAGATACCATACTTCCGCGCCTTCTCCATGCCATGGACACGAACGCGAGCATACCCCCACGCCTTCGCCGTACCTGATCACAAAATGGGTGGTGCTTATAACTACATCACTTATGTAATGTTCGATAACATTTTCTGGAAGTCTATTGCAGGACAAGTCAATGCATGGAGGAAGAAGGAGCTGAATTTGCAGCCCACAAGCCTCGAGAAGTTGCAGCCTAACAAGGTGCCATTTCTCTACAACTTCAGCCCTTCAGTCGTCATACCTCCTCTCGACTATAGCGATTGGATTCGAGTCACTGGATATTGGTTCCTTGATGAAGGGGTTAACTTCAAGCCTCCGAAAGAGCTGACCGATTTTATCAAGAAGGCTCGTGATGATGGCAAGAAATTGGTGTATATTGGTTTTGGATCAATAGTCGTCGCCAACTCTGCAGCTCTCACCGAAACTGTTGTCAAGTCTGTACTGAAGGCTGGGGTCAGATGTATCCTTTCCAAAGGATGGTCGGATCGGTTGGACAAGAAAGGTGCAACCGATCCGGAGGTGCCTTTACCGCCAGAGATATTCTTAGTCAAATCGGTGCCTCACGACTGGCTCTTCACCCAGATTGATGCGGCAGCTCATCACGGTGGAGCAGGCACCACTGGTGCTAGTTTGAGGGCGGGTCTTCCCACCATTGTCAAGCCATTCTTTGGGGATCAATTCTTCTTTGGATCGCGGGTTGAGGATCTAGGCGTTGGCATTGTTGTCAAGAAGGTCAACGTCAGTTACTTCGCCCGCGCCTTGTGGTTGGCGACAAACGATCAGAGAATGATAGTCAAAGCCAAGGTATTGGGTGAAACAATCAGAAGTGTAGGCATCCCATATTCTCTTCTTTGTCGCAATTACTGACATTGGTACAGGAGGACGGTGTGAACACAGCAATACAGTCCATATACAGAGACCTCGAGTACGCCAAATCCCTCATCAAGAACAGCGATGGGAAGATTCCCGACGATACACTCGAGGATTCTGAGGAGAGTTGGACATTCATTGGGGACGATAATGAACCGGATTTAATGAGCAGAATACATAATTGGGAAAACATGGCTCAGTCCGGGACGCTAGGGAGTAAGATATCGGCGTCTGGGGCGTCAGGGAGATCGGGAACAGATGATTTTGCTGACACTGGTGCTGCATGATAATGACCAATTCGTGTTTGTGTGTATTAGAGCGAGAGAGTTGGGAGTTGTTTTTTAGCGTTGACGTTTAACGGGCATTTTATTTGGATGAATGGGAATCGTAGCATGGACAGGATTGGAATGACATAACGAGGGCAGATAATTTGTATGAAGGATGCTAGCTGGTACTTAATTATGGGTAGGCTCTTTAGACTGGGATTAATAGAGATTATACTGAGACTTTGTTTGTATTGCGCTAGAGCCTAAAGAGGGGCTCGTCTCGACTGGCTCATAAACGCCAGATGATTGAAAACATACCTAAGCATACCTTACCATTTGAGTTGCACAATGACTTATAATATATAGGTAGGTACTTTGAAGCTTTACGGAGCGTAAGGTAAAGGGGATGCAAATGAGCTAGCTATAACCAAGGTCTGAAAACAACCCCACCATTCCCGTTTCGGCCATCCATAACACCCCGACATTCCGTTCGGCGACCAATCAGGTTACAGCTTGCTTCCATCCGCTCTTATTTAAAGGTGGTCTCGCTCTCGCTATCATTTGTCTCCTCCTCCTCTCCAACAGCGGCCTCAGGACAGCACAATTATTTACGACGTACCTACCTATTTACAATTGCGACAACACTCCAAGATTCCAACCACAATTCCCAACTCTTTCCTAGCACAATGCAGCAGAAGTCGCGCGACAATCTATGAGAACCTTGCGTGATCATAAAGCCCGAATTAAGATCGTACGTTGTTCTCAGCTTGTATTGCCATTCTGCGCATTTGCATAGCTTGAACTGGTGGACGCGCCACGCGAAATGCTATCCACCCCTCGTTCTCAATCTACCCATAACACGGAACACTATTTGCTAACTCTTTTTCTGCAAGCAGTTCCGAAACGCCTATGAACACAAGCAGCGTGATCGGCTGTACGAGGGGGAAAGCGTCCATTCTTTGAGCGACCACTCTGGGAGCAAATAAGATGGGCAAAACACTAAGTCTCGGTCCTCAACTGAAGTATCCTATTACGATCAATCGCCTCGTCAAGAAGCCCGGGGACGCCATCAAGAAACAAGAGAGCATTCTTCAATACAAATTCACATGGTCGAAAACGGTGGGGGACCCAACATCCGAATGGAACCAATGGCAAGAAGAGCAAACAACGATTGCGGACTGGGATAGTCCTGTGGATGGCAGCATCAAACAATGGAAGCTGAGGGAAGGAATGGTCATCACGAAGGATATGCCGTTTGTGGAGATTGAGGAGGAATGTCCGCACTCGGTGCAGTTCCAGGGACTCTGCGGCATGTGTGGCAAGGATATGACGGAAATGTCGTGGGCGAGCGCGGGTGATGACACGGAGCGCGCAAAGATCAACATGATTCACGACCAGACAGCGCTGCGCGTTAGCCACGAAGAGGCGTCGAAGGCGGAGCAGGAGACACAACGGCGGCTGCTGCAGCATAGGAAACTGTCGCTGGTGGTGGATCTCGATCAGACTATCATACATGCTTGTATTGAGCCTACGGTTGGAGAGTGGCAGAGCGATCCGACTTTGCCGAATTATGAGGCTGTTAAGAATGTGAGGTCTTTCCAGTTAAATGATGATGGGCCGAGGGGCGTGGCTTCGGGATGCAATTACTATATCAAGATGCGACCTGGCCTGAAGGAATTCCTAGCTAGCATTGCGGAGCTATACGAACTACACGTCTACACAATGGGTACTCGCGCATACGCTTTAAATATTGCCAAGATCGTGGACCCGGACAAGAAGTTATTTGGAGATCGAATTATCAGCAGAGATGAGAACGGCAATATGACGGCAAAGAGTCTGGCACGATTGTTCCCCGAAAATACAAAGATGGTGGTTATTATTGATGATCGTGCGGATGTTTGGCCAAGTAATAGGCTCAATCTTATCAAAGTCGTTCCATATGACTTCTTTGTTGGAATTGGAGACATCAACTCGAGCTTTTTGCCAAAGCGCGAGGAACTGCCAAAACCCGATGCGCCGAAGAAGCTCCCGAAGCCGGAAACAGAAAAGAGAACAGAAAACCCGCCCGAGGATGGTCCAGTAGCGCTAAAGCCAGCCGATGGACAGAAGAAAGATGATTCAAAGCCTAGCCAAGAAGGCAAGGTCAGCGCATTAGAAGAGCTCGTCCGAATGGGTGGAGGCGACGATCAACAATTACTACAAGAGCAAACAGCCGAGCAAGAGAAGTTCTTAGAGAAGCAAATCAAGGACCGGCCGTTACTGCATATGCAAGAGGAGCTCGAGAAGGAAGAGAGCGATGAAGTCGAAGCGGAGGCTATGGAGGAGAAAGAGAAGAATGGCGAGACGACACAGGAGCCACATCCGCATCACAGACACAAGATATTGAACGACGACGATACTGAACTTACTCATCTGGAACAACATCTTACGGCTGTGCATAAAGCTTTTTACGATGAGTATGATGGCAAACTTGTCAATGCTCATGGAGGTCGAATTGCCCAGCTTAAACCAGGACATAACAAGAAGGTGTCCATCAAGGGGGACAAGGCTGATCTTCAGATAGTTCCTGATGTTGCTGTTGTGATGCCGCGGCTCAAGTACGTTCTCTTGGTTGCACTGCTCAAAAAAATGTGCTAATGGAAACAGGAAGCAAACATTGGCTGGTTGCGTAATTGTGATGTCGGGGCTAGTGCCACTGGGAGTTGATTTATTAAGGTATTTTAATTCATTTCCAACCCATATATCACATGATAAGGCTATCAAGGAGTCGGGAGTTATGCTGGATGCTGACGTTGTTGAAATATTTAGGTCTGAGATTGCTTTACAAGCGGAAAGCTTCGGGGCCAAGATCGAAATCAAGTGAGCTCACTAAACCGTGCAACCCTGTTTGTGGCTAATAGAACATAGGGTTTCGAAGAAAATCACACACCTTGTCGCTTCGACAAATAGGACTCGTACGACTAAAGTTCGGCAAGCGGCTCGATACCCAAATATCAAGATCGTGAACCAGTTATGGCTCGTGAATTCCATGAGCAAGTGGGCGAAGGAGGACGAGAACGAATATCTTGTAAGTCCCCTGTTCTAATTTCGTTTCTTAGCCATCATGCTGACAGTCCCAGGTGCATATCTCAGAAGCAGACCGCAAACCCCGCGACGGCGACATTTCCAGCGGCACGGAAGGAGGAGTCCATGGCTCCGACGAATCCTCCGATGAAGATGACATTCCCGCCGGCGGCCACTCGGTCAGCAGCAGCGAAGATGAAGACGAGGAAGGCGTCATTCCTAGCGATATCGAAGGGCACTCTCCAATCGACGACTTAAAGGGCTTCAATTGGGACGAAGTCGACGACGAGCTGGCGGAATTCATGGGCAGTGATTCGGAGAGTGAGAATGACAGTGATAGGGAGAGCACCAGGGGAATGAAGAGGGCAAGGAGTGAGAAGAGCGATGATGGCGAGGATAGTGATGAGAGTACGAGCCGTCTGGTTAAGAAGCAGAATACGGCGAAGAGCAGAATGACGGGCTTAAAGAGTGTAAAGACGCCGCCGAGCACTAGTAGTCTTCCCACGCCAGGTGTTACAGGGGATGAAGAGGATGTGGTGGAAGATGATAGTAGTATTGGGGATGATCTTGAGGCGGAAATGGAGGCGGAGATGGAGGCGGAGCTGGCGAGAGAGGAGGAGGAGGAGGCTAATAGTGGTGGTGGTTAGCTGCCTGTCTGCTATTCGTTTTATCATATTTAAATGGTTGTCTGTCATACTTGGCGATAGGCAGGCATCATATCAAAGGGGCAATGGCGTTTTCTCTGGGTTGAGGATATTGGGGCCCGGGAGGTGGGTTGGGTTGCATAGCAGGGGCGTTCATTCTTGAGCGACTTGGAACGATTCTTGTAAATGACATTTTAACTTTTCTCTATCCTTGATGATTATCTATGAAATGAAATCGGCATGAAAAGTATACCGTTCTATAGGTAAGGTACCTAACTAGTAACCGTATTCCTCCATCAGCCCACCTCAAAAGACAGAGCGGTCAAACCTGGCAGATTTTCCCGTTGCATACTAGCGCGCATTCAAGCTCCGCTTCAACGCAACCTCACTCCAGGTCACAGCACTTGAGCAAGCAATTGCAACACATCCACAAACACAATGCCTCAAGATCTGCCGCCCTCGGGGGGCTACGGTGCCGTGCAATACAAGGTATGTATTTTGCCCTTTCTGTGCCTTTAGACACAATCATTCATCCGCCCCTCGCGAAGACGATGAAGGAGAAAGAGAAGCAGCTGTTTGGAATGTGATGGGAAGGGATAGGGGTGGTAGTAGGAGCAGGTTATGGCTGGGATAAGGCTAATTGAAAACAGAGAAATCTCCCAGCGCGAGGATTCCGTCCAGCTGTTATGCTCGCGGGTATGGCGGGGGTCATGACATATGGGTTCTGGAAGCTAGGCAAGGGGATTAGACAACAGAAGTACATTATACCCATCCAGGCTCCGACCTGGCATACTGGAATCAAGCTGATGTGAAGGAAATAGTGAACTCGCACGCGAGAAGATGTGGTCGCGCATCCACCTCATTCCGATGTTGACTGCAGAGGAAGATCGGGATCTGGTGAGGCGGCATCTAGCGGATCAGGCGAGGGAGAAGGCGCTGTTGGGGAGCGAGACGAGTCCGTATAATAGTCATAAGTATGTGGGGGTGCTTTTCTTGTGGAGTTTGGTTTGGACGGGATGGGGATTGGTGGGAAGTGGAGCTACAGATAGATGGATGCTAATGTTTGGATTGCAGATACGTACGACCTACATACGCCATTACACCAAGCCAAGTATCAAAGTAGGGAATTGCACAGACTCGAGGGGTGGTTCGCGCAGGGGAATCTGTATTGTACATAAGGCGAAGGGGTATCAAGCAGCAACTAGAAAATCGACAAAAACATTACCCATACAGGTCCCCTTTTGCTCATATATAGGGCTTTTCTTTACCCGAAATACATCATTCTTCCTGTACGACTTTTTTCTTTTGTACCATCTCCACAATCCTATCGTTATTCCCAACATTAATTCCCAGCTCTTTCCCCCGTTTTACAATGTACCCATTGATGTACCCCACTTCCGTCTCTCTCCCCGCCCGGAAATCTTGTAGCATTGAGCTGGTATTCGACGCGGTTTTCTCTGCTACGTCCAAGACCTTGGATTCCAACTTCTCCTTGCTGAAACGTTCTGCCACATCATTCCCTCCATCTTCTAGAGTCCGCAGTTCCGGAAGCAACGAGATGACCTGACTAGCCTCAGCAAGCAAATCCCTCATCACGCTCGTGACATCTGAGCGCTTGAAAAGCTCTCCATTCCGACAATTATAAATCACCGTCAAGGGATTAATCATCGCGTTAATCACCAACTTCTCAAGCTGCAGCATTCTCAACTCCCTGCTCTCAAACTCCGTTGCATTCAACAGTTTCGCATTCACGATTTGGTCAAGCAGGTATTGTGACTTTGGAGAAGAGCCACATACATGGCCAACAGAGACATGGGCTTGTCCTGCAAACACAGACCTAAAAGGACCCTCGGAATACAGGCCATGCGATGTAATAGCTGCCAGGTAACTCGGCCTCGTCGCTTCTTCGGGGAATATCAACCGCGTGGCTTCCTCCGTGGTACCCATTCCATTCTGCGTAAACAGAATCGTGCTCTGCGCACCAAGTCTATGTTTCACGGCTTTTAGCGCTTTTGCCGTATGCAGGGTTTTCGTTGCTATGATTAAGTTTTCGATAATGCTGCCGCGGGTGATGGGTTCTTCGATGTCGTAGACGCCGTTTGAATTGGTGAGGCTGTGGGTGGTGATTGAGATTGTGCGGCCTGCGAGATCCCATTCTGAGAGGAGGGATGGACGGTGTAGGAGGAGGGTTAGGCGGGGTGGGTTGGGGGTGTTTGCGAGGGCGTGGGCGAAGAGGCGGCCTAGATTTCCGACGCCGAGGATGTGGATTCGAGGAGAGGAGGACATGGTACTTTGAAAGCGTTTTTGAGGAAGTGTGTAATTATGGTATTCCCTGCTATAAAGGGAGGATATAAGGCTCAGTTGACGTGACGGGAGAAGAAGCCATGACTTGTGAGGGAGGTGAGCTATAGAAGGCCAATTTCGAGATCCTGATTGGAGGATGGTGGACATTATTTGGTCTTCTCAAAACCCACTATCATTGGGACATCGCATTGGCATTCCTAGATAACATTGGAGCGAGTAGAAAGAGCATGCAGAAGCTAATCTTCACTAAGAAATGGACCGCGTTATTGATGTGAGGTTTGAGATCTTGATATTCCACCAAGCTCCGAGAACCGAGACGGAGTTAGACCAAAAGACATCACGTGTATAAATGCTTACCTAAGGTTGCTCCTGGCCTCGGTCTTGCCCTTCATGCAAGCCATTGAAGCCATTGCAACGTCTTCCAATGAAACCCCTCCCTCCCCCTCCCTCTAAGCCATGTATACTGCATATCAGCTTTTCATAGGTGGGATCAAGCTGATCCTCCAACCAAAACTCAATCAGGCAACAGGTTCTGAGGTTCTGGCGGCCTACGCGGCCTCATAAGGCAAGCTCCAAAGCTGTCGTGACATACGTTGCGTTTAACTAGGAGTTGGTTCCTCCGTGCTTACGGAGTACGCCCTGACGACTTCTTTGAACTCCAGTCTTCTTTCCTAGTATCTTACACGTCAAATCAATGTCCATGTCTCGTTTCCAATTGTAATCAATACCTCACTTCCCAAGGCAAGCAGTTGCGTGGTGCACATAACACTCCAGGCTACAACATTGAGCACTTGCGATGCCCCTCTCAGACAATCTATACTCCACAGAAGACTCCGATGGCGAGTCTTTCAGCGAAGAACTTAGCCCTCGCGATGGATACTTTAATCGCAACCGCGGGCAAGTGCGACCAGATGACATGGTGCCCGACCCATCAACCGACGACAAGAAGGTAGAAGACAAGACCTTGATCCCCACACCACATCCCCAGGCATCCACCGGAAGAGCATCCAGGTCGTCACTCAGTTCGGTGCTCCCACAATCCACCTCATCACGTCCTTACGCGTCACCTCCCTCAAGTGAGAGCAATTCGTCCTCCTTGCCCAACACATATAATCCAATGCCTCGCATGTCATCGCGGCGCCCAGCTTCTTTCTCCGAGCACAATCCCCTAATGAATATCCCCCCTCCGGCATACTCAGAATCCCCTGAAACATCGTTATCCAATTCCTCTCAAGACCAGTCTCCTCAATCGCCGCGACATTCTCGGAACGAGTCGACTTACAGCACTTTTCAAGAGCATAATCTCGAACGAGGCTTTCTTCCACTTCACGCGCCGCAGAGTATGGGTGGACCTATCGATGTGGACGAGAGAACACCTCTATCAGGAGATACGCCAGGGCCTTCTCGTAGGCGACTCATTATCAAAAGACTGCTCTTCATTGCTCTTGTGTTCGCGGCTATAATTGCTTTAGCTTCCGCCGTGTTTCACTTGAAGATATCAGTAAGTATACTAGTATTTCCTTAGTCTTTTGAGCACTCGCTTTATTTCTCTGTGGAGGCAATTTCATGCCTGAATAACTTGTAGAAAACCCAATGTCCTATATGATCTTACTCAGTGAATCAACACTAATAACATCAAGGGTCGGAATTCAAATCGCAGACCTGGGGAAGACATGCCTCCGTCCAAAGACAGACCTGTCGATTCTGGATATTCATATTGTGCATCGGCTACTCATGGAAGGGGCCAGGTTGTCTACGAGTTCCCGGTTGGCACAGACTTGACTGTGCTTCAAACTACTCATGATAACGATGAACCGTGGGGTAGCGATAGTGTGAAAACCACAGGTGAAATTCGACTTCGAAAGATACCAAAGGACTCGGAACATGGCAATCGAGCATTCTTTACAGTAGACATTCACGTCAGTGATCCGGAATTAGAAATTTCGAGGACTTGGGATGAGGATTCTCGAAAGTTGCAAATCAGCACGCCAAGATATGCTAAAACCAAGTCTGGAGGACATCATTGCGTTTCCGTGGAAATCACTGCCTGGTTTCCAGAGGATGCGCAGCTATCTAATCTCTTAATTGAGGCTATTACTCTTACGCTTAGAGCGTTTGAAGACCTCAAGGTCAAGGTTGATGGCCGTTCCAAATTTACGACTTTGTCAGGAGATGTTTACTTCCCAACCATCAATGGAAGCGAGGCAATTATGGACCAAGATGTCAAAGAACCTGAAGGGCAGGCAATTGTGGACAGAGCCAACCTCGAAAGCCAAGGTATACTATCGGACAAGGGGTGGTTCAAAAAAGGTCCTACCCACCCATTTTCGTCTCGACGCATCGTCGTGGAAACCGTTTCCGGATCAATCAATGGATTCTATCCATTATTGGACGACCTTGTAATCTCAACTCAATCCGGTGACGTCTCAGTCGGAGTACTCCCCCAAGAAGCACTCAAAGAAGCTCCGGCACCAGCCGACCTCGAGGTCCAGACAGCATCTGGCTCGATCAAAGTCGACTTCCCCATCAAGGGGACGGAAAACCCAAAGTTCACCCCACCAGCTCGTAATTACGTTACCAACGTTCATTCCAGCTCTGGTAGCATTGATGGAACTTTCTACCTAGGCTCTTTGGGTAGCTTCAAAAGCACTTCCGGCAGTATTCAGATCACAGTTTTGCCAGTCACTCAAGCAAGCACCACACCTAACCTGGTCGATGCTCCTCCCAGCAGATTCGAAACCCACACTATAAGCGGTAGCCATGACATCCAAGTCTTGGACCCTGTCTTCATCACCCCACTCTCCTCTGCCGACGTTCAATCAAACCAGCAAACACAGCCTGACCCATACAGCCCACTCGGGGACGACGAGCCTTACATTGTCCTCCCGCCAATTGTAGATCGATCACTCGTCACACTCAATCCATCGGAAACCAAGAAGAAGCTACGGAACGTGCAGTCGAAGCATACTTCCAATTCCGCGAGTGTGCAAGTTTCGTACCCGAGTGTTTGGCAGGGATCGATCCACGCGAAGACCGTGTCAGGTGATATTGAGGTATCTGGAAATGGGATCAGGACAGTCAGGGAGCGAAAGGGGTGGGCTTATAAGGAAGTGCTTGCTAGGAAAGGCGTAGAAGATAAAGACGAGGGGTCTTATGCAGAGATGAGCGATATCGCGGGCTCTTTGCGATTCAAGGTCAGGCCAGCTTTGTAATGAGTGGGAAGGTTTCAGACGGCGTTCAGGGGGTTTCTGGGGTTTTAAGGGAAGATGGACAGATACAAGTACAGTATATACATATCAGGGTCGGCGTTCGGTTTGGGTGAATGGCACTTGAATAGTTTTGACTTATATCTAATACCACACTTTACCTGAATATTTCCTACTCCCTCCCAACATTTCTGCAACGGTCTTAGCGAAAAGAGTGAAATGGATTTCACATTTAAAATGCAATACAATGCAATGCAATGCAATCTAATCTAATCCATTACCACAAATTCTCTCCCTATGGTCTTCTCAAACCCCCACCCCCCCTTCCTCCCAGAGCGGAACCAACAGGAAAACCCCGTACCACAACCCCAAACCCAAATAAAAGAATTCCTCTGCCTATCATCCATAAGCATCTACACCAAACAACCCCACAGCAGATTCGTGCGCATCCAGCTCTCTTCCGCGCTGACTGCCAGCGCTCCCGCCGAATTTAGGGCTGGCAGGAGCCATTTCGGGTTTGCGGACAGGGCGAGGTAGTAGGCGCTTATGAGGGTCAGGAGCGTGAGGAGCACCGAGAGGAAATGGGTAAGAGCTGATGTTGGGGGGGCGTGGAGGAGGAAGTAGGAGGTGCCGAAAGCGAAGGCGCGGCGGATGATCATGGAGCGTGGCAATAGGGTGGAAATATTGGACGGTGTCTGAATATATGGTTATTAGTAACGAGTCAATGGAGTCGATGTTTGTAGGACGGGGCAAATGTCTACGCACTGATGTTTCTTCTCCTCCTGTCATGATCATTTGACCTGCGTCGTACCGACCTGGGGTGTATGCGAGCTGGAACATATCTTGCAGGGACATCTTCCAGGGACATATTTTGCAGGGACATATATTGTAGGGATATATCTTGGGCCAATGTATGCGCCATTCGTGGTGAACTGTTCTTCGATATACTGTTCTTCGATATACTGCTCTTCGATATACTGTGCTTCAATGAAGTGCCCTCCGACCATTCGTGGCTCTACCATATTGATCACTTTTTGGGAAGCAGCAGCGGCCGTTCAGTTCAACACGCTTTGACATGCGAATCCTAGAAGGAAGAAGGATACCGTTGGCTTTCAAGAGGATAAAGCTGCAAGTATGCATTTAAAGGGTCGTTGCGAAGAAACAACGCTTTTTAAGGTGTTGAAGCCGTCAGGGATATTTAATTCAAACACGCGGCCGGCAGCGTGCATATGAGTTACTTGTTTTCTCGGCTTCAATTTACCCGACTTATTATATTCCCACCGTTCAGTTGCCTCTATCAGTTGCCTCTTGATTTGGACCCCAATCTTTATAGGTCTATACCTTGCCTTCTGGTGGAACTTTTGTCAAGTGAGATCGGAAAGGTGGGACTTTCCCCTTTCTTAAGCGAGTTTCCATGGTTCAAGATTCAAGACATATTTCCAATGAAAATGGATGATTAAAATTGACTTGGGTAAAGTAATTCAAGGGGTATTAATATTGTGCTACATACATGGAGTGCAATTCTCGCTGACATGTCCAGCTGCACTTAGCGCAACCACATCCATCCATCCACCATGGGTCCTGCTCTAAGCATTGCATTCCAAACGCCCACCCATATCATAAGGTCATTAGTTCAAAACAGACGCAAGAAAATTCTCGATTCTCAATAAGGAGAATTCACCACATCCTCTCTGCCAAGTTTGTATCTGGCACTATCCCTCGTACCAATTCTCCCTGCATCACTTTGTCTTCCACCAAAACTGCCACCGCCAAGTCGCGCAGGTGTAGCAATACTCTCACGGGTGGGTCTCTTGAAGGTCTGTTTCGCAACAATGTTGACCTCGTTGGGAAGGGCCACAATGACATTCTTATCACTGCCATACTTGAAATTGTC
Source organism: Lachnellula occidentalis (assembly GCA_007821535.1). Lineage (NCBI taxonomy): Eukaryota > Fungi > Ascomycota > Leotiomycetes > Helotiales > Lachnaceae > Lachnellula > Lachnellula occidentalis. The sequence goes on along the minus strand of QGMI01000018.1, from coordinate 10,209 downwards.
CGCCTTGACCTCCTCGGAATATCTCTTGACGGTGTAAGGGTCTTTGTTTCCTCTCAATACTTTCTTCATGTTCCATGTGACGATAAAGGGGCCGGTAGCTGTGATGATAGAAGTTTCTGACAGTCCTTCTCCCGTGTTGAAGCGTGCTGTGGTAAAAGACAATGGGGCTCCGGTCTCGTGCTGAAATTGGGCAACGTGAGCTGGCGTCAATCCCAGACGACGAGGTTGAGGTTTCGAGTCTTTGCCAAACGACTTCTCAAAGCCTAGTCTTCCCTCATTCTTGCCGTCCTTTTGCAAAGCGTCAATAAGGAGCAGATAAGTACGACATGTAGCAAGAACCCAGCGACCATCAGCACTGACATCGAGACCAATAATGGGCTCACCCAGAGCTGGGATGTGAGTCTTGGCGTTGATGCCCAGACGGTCAAACATGCGAATATCTCCCTTGTTGCTGGCCACTGCAATATACCCCTTATCGGTCGTGGCAGCAGCGGAGAAGTCGTTCTTTGAAGTATATTGCTTAAGTTCGGAATCAACGAGCTTGTTGCCTGCGAGGCGTGGGTCTATGCGGTAAAGGGCATTTCGAGAAAGCCCAAGGAAAGTTTGTTCCCCAGTCATTTGCGCGAACTTGTTTTCAGGCACGAACGTGTCGACAGGTATATCATCGTGGATCTTCCATTCATCAACGATTTTGCCATACTCTAAGTCCATCTGGTACAGAGAATTGGGATCGTTCTCGTTTTGTAAAATCAAGTTCTTATCCTCGGCGTGAAGCATTACCTTCTTGGGCTTGAAAAGTGCTCCTTTTGGTGTCTCAACCTTGGAGATATTCGTTGTGAACTCCAGATGGTTGTTGGTAGTATGCTTGAATACTCCAATCTTTGACCCACGGACGACAAATGATCGATCATGTTTGTATCCCACGGCAAGTTGAGAATTGACGTTGCCATCATCGTCTCTAGTTATCACGTCATCCTCTTCTTCGTCGCTATCGTAGTGTTCACTCTTCTGACCGTCGTCGTCGTCCTCTTCTTCTAATTCCTCTAATTCTTCCTCTTCAAGTGGTGCGTCAGCCATCGTAAGGTCCTGGAATGCCTCCGTAACATAGTCACGTTCATCTTGCTTGACCTTCTGCCACTTCATCTCATTCAGTTGTTCCCACAAAGCTTGCATGAGACCTTCCTGGAAGCGGAGGAGAGTGTCCTCATCTTTAAATCGAAGGAGCCAGGAGTAGGCTTCACCAGTAGATGCATATGCATTGAAGATGCAGGAAAGGTATTCGAAATTGAAGACGGGATTTATATCAGCGATAATCTCTTGACCAAGCCAGTCTCGGTGCTCCTTGCTTCCAATCTGTAGATAGTATCGCCAGCTGCCCACTTCAGACACTGTTGCCTTGACCGCCGGATCCTGGAGTATAAATGAGCCAGATGGGAAGTCAAAAAGATGAAGCTCCGCAAGCTCTTGTGCCAGGACAGAACTAGGTTCTGGATGCTCGCCAACTGGCGGCGCAACCGTAGGAGTGTCATCTCGAGCTGGGGTACTTCGGGAAATACGAGGTTCGGCTGGAGCTTTCTCCCGTTTCAATGCAGAGTTTGCGGTGCTCCTAGCTGGTGGGGGCATATTGGCGACAGGTGAGAGGGCTTCAGGACTACGGGTAGGGCTAGGTGTCGGACTTGCGCTTGGGATTGGGAGTTCGTCAACAAAAGTGAGCTGTGCAAGCTCTTGCGTAGTTGCAGAAGTGTAGGGCTTTCGGTGCTTTCGTTCGTATTGGCACTGAACAGCCGTTAGCTCGAAAGCCTGCACCTGGTCTTCGGCGATTGAGTTGTCGCAAACGAATTCGTAGAGGTCACCGGCGTCGCCACTCAAATCTCTCCACGCGAGAACCTTTTCTCCACCTGGTCGAATCTCTGATCGGAAATGTAGGCTTTCGTCAAGAAGGAATGTCTTCTCGTCTCGCTCACCAGCCAGGGCAGCAGATTCCGCGTCTTCTCCGTCCTCGTCGTCCAACAGCTCCTCCTCGCCCTCCTCGTATGCGCGCTGGATAACGAGCTGATACTGGTATTCTTGGTTCGTTGGTCGAATTCTCGCGGCTCCGTCCTTGAAGATGAGTTCTGAGTACCCTTTGGGCGAAAGTGGTCGAACGAGGTAAAGTTGGCCTTGAGGGAGCTCGATCATAGACTGTTTAGAAGTATCACCGAAGATGAATTTCCCAACTGCAGTGAATGTTAGCATATGTATAGGCTCGGAATGTGCTATTCGGTCGCAGGTCGCGCCTGCCCTTTGTTGACGCGACAGAGGGGTAGGAATCCTCATCAACGAGCCAAAGGAAACATACCATTTCTGAGGACGAACATTCTCGTAACGTCTCTACTCGTCTCTACTCGTCTCTACTACTCGAAATGCGTGAGAATAGATAGTCTGCGGACTTCGTACAGCGCCTGGACTGGACTTTCGCAGTAGTGAAGGACTGGCAGTTTTGCAAGAAAACAAGCCAAGTGTTGGTGCCGTGCCTGTACTTTTGAAATCTTGCGGAGGGGCAGTGGCGTCATGGATGTGGCTGTGCACATCAGGTGACGAAACAACTTAGCGGCCGTTTTTCCTCTCTCTCCTTTGTCGTCGACAAAAACCTGATGGATTTCTTTAACGTGACAAGTTCTGGCTGGGAAGCAATCGTCTCAACATTTTACCACCTCGGGCTTGTGGCGTGAACAATTCTTGTATTTCCTGTCTATGATATCTTTTGAAACCTCTTATTAACTCCTACAGTGTTTATAAGGGGCGGTTTTCCCCACAAAAGCACTGTCAATAACGAACCCTTAGACTCCTTATTGTGCTTCCCTATGCTGAAATCATCGTCGCTTTTTGATGTCCACACTACCTGGCATATTGTTAACCGTAGTACCGCTTTGCAGTCCACCGGGAGGCTTCTCCTTCTTGCGGAGACGGCTGTAAAACGATACAGGAGTTAATGCACAATATATACCTCCCTACTAAATCTACTTGTGCCCTTGATACCAACCAAAGTTGAGAAAAGTCCAATACCGGCAAATCCTACGCAGCACCAGAGACCTGTGCGGTATTGTGACATTATAGAGTGCCCTTTATTTATATCGACGGCCGTGACAATAGCACTCGTAAGTGCCAATCCAACCCCTGATCCGATTTGGAACGCCGTGTTGATCTGTCCATTGTTAGAGAAGTCTTTGATCGTTGGAGTGATTGATGAAACTAACCATTCCACCGCAGAGAGATTTGACATTGTTTGGCACGGATGCCAAGAGAATCAGTGTACAACAGCAATAAACAATCGTGACGCCGGCCACGATCATGATACTTGTCGGGAGTACATGCTTCCAACTGCAATGCGTTAGAAGTGGTAGTTTGATCGGGTCTAGTAGACTTACAAGTTTATGTCGCCCTCCTTCATCATGCAAGTCGGGATGGGCGCGACCATGCACACAACCAACCCTATCAAAAGGATGTATTTGGTATTGAATCTTTCAATTACCTTACCCATTCCTAGTGAGAATGCAAAGCCGGTCGCACCCATTGGCAAGAATCGCAATGCTGTTTGGCCAGCAGAGTACTGGTTAATCTCCTGCGCCACTAGCACCATGTAGTAAATAACGATTTGATAACTTCCATATGTAACTATTAGAAAAGTTAGTGTCTGTCATAATAAGCAAGGTTAACATACCAAAACCCGTTATCCATAACCCAGCAAAATTCTGTACTTTCCACAAAGAGAGTGGCATGATCGGATTTCGAACCTTCTTTTCTACCCAGGTGAAGGCAAACAGAAGTGCCACACTGACTATCAATAACACGATGATGAATGGCTTGTTCCAACCATATAAACCACCAGAGCTCAGAATGAAACTCAAAAGAATCAACCCCGCACTAGATAAGGCAGAGCCAACAAAGTCCAGCCGTGGCCGTTCATGTCCTTCCAATCTATCCTTTGGTAATATGATGCCGCCGGTTATAGCCAAGCTGCCAGTAATTATGACCGAAATGCGGAAAATATAACGCCAGCCAAGCGAGGATGTCAAAAAGCCACCAACAATGAGACCTGAGCAAAAGCCTACAGCGCCAGATGCAGCGAAGAAGGAAAGAGCCATAGTCCGATCTTTCGCAACAAAGTACGAGGAAATTATCCCAACAGAAGAGGGTACTGTCATTGCAGCACCAATGCCTTGCAACGCACGGAAAACTGCCAACTGGATAAAGGAGGACCCGAAGCCGTTCGCTAAAGTCCAAATTGACATCCATGACATTCCGAGACAGAAAATGGTCTTGCGTCCATACCTGAACAAAAACTCAGCAAATATCAAACTGAGTAGAAAGCTGGAATTACCGATCTGAAAGAACTCCCGAAAGCAAGAGAAAGCCTCCAAAGGTCAAGGTATAAGCTGAGATCAACCATTGCAGATCGCCCACTGGCACATCAAACTCTTTCTGAATGGTAGGCAGCGCGATGTTCACGGCAGTCATGAAGATATTGTCCATGAGTTGCGATCCACACGTTACCAGCAGCACGAATGCTCCACGCCATGATCTGAGTTTTCCTATGGCTACATATGATGTTGCGATAGTAGTATGGTCGTCCAGCAATTCCACCATCCCCTGTTGCCCAACCGGGGACGGTGGTCGTGTGGATAGAGGGGTGTTGAATTCAGAGATATTGGGTGTGTATCCCTGAGATGGGAGCACGGTGGGGGATGGGATGGAGGGCAGTATCATCTCTGCTATTGAACTGTTGGGCTCCTTATTATTAGATCCGTCCCGAAATGAGCTTGGATCATCGCCCATGTTGGACCGTCGGCGTGTCTTGCCCATGCTGGGATTTGATGGCTCTAAAGACATGTTGACTTCAAAGATGGGCTCAGATATATGAGTAAGTTAGATGATATTTGACCAAAGGTCGGATTCCTCACATTCTTCCATTCTTTGCCGATGTGTGCGCTAGAGTGAAAATCTCCACATATGTACGGCTGTTCAAGCAAGTAATGTTGGCCGGCTGTTAAAGAAGTGGTGTGTGTTGTCACTAAGGCTGCACATTTCCAATTTTCCACAATATCATATGCCTTTACTAGGCTTATATGGACTGCGGCCCTCGGAAACTATTCCTTGGTGGTTTGATGTCCAGATAAGGCATGGATGGTCGTGTTCAAGGAACTATTCAGCCAATCAATACTTCGCTTTACCCATATCAGAATTCTTATTGTTGTAAAGAATTGCAGGTTTGGTAACAACACCACCCTGTACGGAGGGAATGGAGGTGTTTTGAGCCCCATATAAAGCGGGTGGCGTCTGGAAAACCTTGCAAGCTGCATGAGATAAGGACTTCCTTGTACTCGCAAATTTTTAAGTCTGAAATTCCCCACTACTTAGCGTAGATCAAGAGAATCCCATGCATATGATTGGCTTATAATCCTAGTATTAGTCTCTAGAACAGCGGGAATACACCAATCTCAAAGTCAGACACCTTAATTAGCGCCCTGTCTTAACTTGTATTCAGATTCTTTAAGTGGCGCGGAGTGCGAAGTATTGAGTAAATAATAATGGGGAATGTTAGACTTAGAAAAAAGTGAATACTCTATGCGGCTGAAAAGTAATTCGAATCCCTGTTTAGGTCTAAATGATACGCTTTAAACAGTGCACACCTTGTTCGCCTAATCAAGTGGCTAGAAAAAGTATCTAGATCCAGCAGATCACCGTTTATCACTGTAAATCCTCACTTTAGAAAAGGCGGGGCCCGAATTACTTTTCAGTCGCGCGGAGTAAGTGGGGTCTTTCTGTCTCGAGATACGGGGAAGCAATATTTAGCTAGGCTTACGCTGGTAACAAAGTGTAAATCTAATGGTTACAGATATACTGTAGATCATTAAGTAATTCGAATGCGGTACCCCTTTTTCCCAGTAATCCAAAACAGCCGCTCACACTGTGTATTAATTATTTTTCCAAGTAGATGCGCTAAACTCAAAGAGGCAGCGCATCTGAATAAGACAAAATCACAGTAGTAATTTAAGCGAGTAGCCCCTTTCCATTGAAAACAACCTCATTTTTTCCGAATCCAAGTCATATGGAGTCTCGGAGAGTTTTGTTCGCAATATCCATTATTCAGTTCTGGGAAGAATAAAGCTCAAAATAGCCTACTAAACATGCTACTCGATGACCCAACGACGCGAAGTGAAGTATTGACCTCAAGTGAGACTTTATTGAGAAATTAGTGGCTGGTTTCCTGCGAGATGGCGATCTGAATAGTGATTTTCTTGTGTGGGGTTTCTGATAGTGATTCCTATCTTACCTGCATTTTCCCCTTCCTTGCTTCCCATAATATAAATGCGCGACTTCCTGATGGCTTCATTGCGCCTTCCTCAGCTAGCTAACCTGCCTTCAACAATATCACTCACCCACAAATACAACTTCCCATTCCGATTTCCCCATTTTGCATCTTTTGACTTGCATCACCAGACCCAATTCACCAGTCTCAAATTACAAACGCCGAAATGCGTGACCTCGGGTCTATGGTTGTACCAGCGGCTTCGAACAATAACAAACAGGCATCCGATATGGCTTGGAATAATTCTTTCGAATTCATATAGAAAGGCTTCAAGAACCTTTCTTCCCCAAAGGAGAGATGGTTCGGTGTTTGTAGAACAGTAAGCATGATCACTCGACGGCCCCCTTCTTATTGATTCCCCTAAACTTGAGGAAATATTACGCGGATACCTTTATGACCCCAAGAGAAGTTGAGACTCATGGTTTTCTCGGTAATTACCTTCAGTATATTTCGCAGTTCCTAGATACATGGGCGCGTGATTCAATCTCACTCACCAGCATGTGTCCCTATAATCGTCATTTGTACCACACAATCAAGCAGGCTACCTACCTTAATTATTGTCCGATCCTTCCTGTTCTGCGAGTGACGTAGTTTGCTGTCGACGAGACCATCGACAGCACTGCACTTCTTATATTATAAAAGCTGCTCTTCGAATCGACCTTCGCTCTCTCAAGGGTATTTGCTTAGTAACTCCTTTCCCGTCAACTCTATCCATCAACATATCATATCAAATCAAATCAAGATGGGTTTACTTTCGCGCTTTCAGCGCAACAATGCCACAGATCCAGCATCTGACAGCAATACTCATGCTACTGTCACTGATAGCCATACTCGCAAAGGTCCTCTTGTCATGAACATGTCTCAAAGACCAACCTTTCGCCAGTGGATCAGGGTCACATGGCTTGACCTCGTCACCATGGTAATCATGGGCGTGATCGGTCTGGGAGTAACTATCACCACCTCTCGTTTGCTGTCCCGATCTAACATATCCAAAGGTCTACGAGGCTCATCCGGCAGCATCCCGCTCGTTTCCGATCTACTTTCAAAATGGCGAAATCGTCTATCCTCAATTCGCCTACCCCATGCGAAATGAAATCGTGCCCATCTGGCTTGCAACATTTCTCGCTATTATGGTCCCTATCGCCGTTTTCCTCATATGCCAGATCCGAGTTCGTTCGTTCTGGGACTTGAACAACGCCATCATTGGACTTGTCTACGCCCTCATCACCGCGGCCGTTTTCCAAGTCTTCCTGAAGTGGCTCATTGGCGGACTCCGACCACATTTCTTGGCCGTTTGCAAGCCTAGCGTACCTGCTGTGACAGCCCAGGAAACAGGAAACGGTCTGAGACAGATCATGTATGATCGTAGAGTCTGCACAGGAGACCAGAAGCAGATTGATGATTCTCTCGAGTCCTTCCCCTCAGGTCATTCCACAGCTGCGTTCGCTGGCTTTGTTTTCCTCTCCCTATACTTGAATGCCAAGTTGAAGGTCTGGTCCAACTATCACCCTGCCATGTGGAAGTTGATTGCTATCTATGCTCCCATCCTTGGTGCCACGCTCATTGCTGGTGCTCTTACAATTGATGAATATCACAATTGGTACGACTGTCTCGCGGGCGCAATGATAGGCACCATGATGGCATTCTCTGCTTACAGAATGGTGTATGCTTCCATCTGGGACTGGCGTACCAATCACATCCCACTCAACAGAGCTGTACCTTTCAATGGCACTGGAATAGAGCTTGAGCATCCCGTATTTACGCGTCAAGCTGGCTGGGGTGGTGCGGGTGGACGTTCTGGGGGCGAGAAGCAGGTTGCTGGCCATGGGCTTCAAGGTGGACCGATTGCTAATGAAGATTATGGCCAGGGACAAACTTCCGGTGTTATTCGCAAGCCTTTGGGAGGAACGGAGAATCATGCAAGGGCTGACTTAGATAACATGGTATAGGGAGTAGGACATGAGGAGTACCTCGTGTACCTGAGGACTGAGCGTTTGAGCATGGATTATTCGATCGAGGGCCCTTGCTTTTTTGCCTTTCGGCGTGCGTATAAGAAACCCACTTACATTACTTCGTAATAGCCATGAACTCTGGCCACAAATATACCCAGATACCTTGGCAGCCATACGTGCGTGCACCCCAAGTATGCATGACAAAAATGAAGGAATGGCTGTTTTGGTAGATGGGCAAAGGTTTAAGTGACCCCTGAGCATCTTGGAAATGCGAGCATGAGGCGAGTAGCTCTCATAGTATCTGCGGTCTCGCTAGCATCTTTACCCGATCCGGAATTTGTTGCACGTCGTACCAAAGTCCAGAGCCAGTCAAGTGATAGATGATTATGTAATACTACATTGAATGGAAGCGGAACTCCACTCTCTACTTCTTAGAAGTTTACGCCCAACAAGAAGATATATTAATGCGCGAGGGAAAACAATAAGTTATCGATCATATATTGTTACGCGGATAAGACCACCTGCAAAGTTGGGAAAATTTCGTAGAGTACGAGGGCATGTGACTGATTGGACAAACGGTGCAATTCAGCCTGGCTGGTCTTGACCACGTTTTAGTAGGATTTGTTTATAATCTTGAAAGTGCTCGGGTTTACTTTAAAAATCAATATATACCTAGCATATTAATGACATATAGTCTGAGACCTTTTCTGTGATTTGACCGGGCGTTGAGAAAATGGGATGTAATATATTCAGTAATTCTTTATGCGATGCGCTGGTGTTAATTAACCTTGTACTGCATTGCTATGCAAGTACGCTGCACTTTGCTATGTATTTGCAGGATGACAGGAGGGATGGGACGGCTGCTAGCCATGAATGGGATTTATAGACGCTCTATCGTTCTCTACTGGCAAACCATTGTAAACTTATGTTTCCAAAAGTTGAAACAGAGTTCGTATCATGAGCGCCCTATCGGGCTAGGAAGAGTACCAAATGACAAAGATCCAGATAGCTACATCATGTCATCTATCGTTTCCAAAACATTCGCTCCGTGTCGAACTCGTTTTCGAGATCAAAAAGTGTTCTGCGCCTCTGCTTGATGGACGTCTTCCATATGAGAAGTAGTGGGGTTGTGAATTTTGGGTTGATCTTCCCATGCACCATTGGTGCCCCAAATGTCCAAGAGGAAGAGCGATCCGAATCTGCAATAGGTTCCTGCCTGATCCGTGGAGGAGCCGGGATAGAATACCAACGTCATCGGAGGCATGGACGAACTTGAATGCCTTCAGCGAGACTATCAGCAGTTTTGAGGATAGGTCACTCCGCCATGACTGAGGCGTTAGACCAAGACAAGCCGGCAAATGCCATGGGTGATGCGGTGCATGCAGCAGCGTGCTGGATGTTAAATACAGGGAAGGAAACCGAGGAACATACTTCAGGCTATGAGACAGACTTTGACGATGGTCGGACAACAAGCAACTTTCCTCCCAGGTTGGAGTAGAGTAAGTCTTTGGAAAGGCGCAAATGGGTTTTCAGGCAAGAGATGGAAATTTGGGAAGACGCAGTTTTAACAACTTGACACTATATCGCCAATGATTCAAAGATAGAATTGTGAGGGAATGAAAAAGAACGAGCGAGTACAGATATCGCAACAGCTATACTAGATAGCTGAAATGAAATAAACAACTCATTCTCGAAGGACAAAATTTACAAACTTCCAAGAACGCGACAAATCTCAAGCATTCGGCTGCGAAAGAGCAGAGAACATGTATGAAGATAAGTATTAACATGTTTTAAGACAAGAATCCAACGAAAAACAGACAAGGAACCCTTCACAAACAATCAATGCAAGCCTAGAAAGAAAACGAAGATCTCGCACACGGTCACGCATCCGCATCCACATCCACCAGC